>PVIA01016114.1:0-20146 GCA_004024845.1 Tonatia bakeri | reverse complement strand
TGTCGTCCACGTAGCCGACCCCGATGTACTGGGGCTTCCCGAGTCTGGACGTTAAGGTGCCGAAATGTCTCAGGGTGTGTGGGCCTGGGGACAGGGAGGACGCATGTCTGGAGTCTGCGGTGGGGCGGGTAGCAGTGGAGGTCCCGGGAACAGCAAAGGATTCGGTGGTTGAGAAGAGGGTGGGGGCGGGAGGAGGGGAGGACAAAGGTGAGGGTCTGGGGTCTGGGGTCTGGGGTCTGGGGACAGGCGTCTGTGTCCCCGGGTTCTGCGTCCTTGCCGGGTCCCCTCCCTCCTGCCCCACAGAGGCGGTCCTCTCCTGACCCCGCACTCACCCGCCCAGGTCTTGGTCACGGTCAGGGTCCCCAAGAGTAGCAGGAGCAGGGCTCGGGGTTCCATGATCCGGACCCTGAGCGTCTGGGGAAAAAGAACTCGGGTACTACGTGAGGACTTTATACTCGAATCCACGGTGAAGCCGATTGGCTCGTTCAGAGCTGGGACATACAAACCAGAATTGCAGCAGAACGTCAGGAGTATCCAGGCAGAAGGACCTGTGAGAAGGAGAAGGGGAACCCGGGGGAGAAGGGCACACCCCAACACTGAGAGTCCCCTCCCCAGGCGCGGTCTGCAGGCTGACACCCTGGGAACCTAGCTTGGGGACTCGAGACTCTGCCCCAGCCCCTCCTCCTGCACGGAGAGCTCTATCCCGCTGCCTCCCTGAGTCCCGGCCCATGTACTGTTGGATTAAAGGACTCTCAAACATTTTGTATCAGAACATCTACACAGTCTTACAAAATACGGTGGATCCCCAAAATAATTTTGTTTGTGTGAGTTATAGCTATCAATATTTACCAAACAAAGAATAAAACAGTTTGAAAAAAATTAATTCATTTGGGAAAATATTAGTAACGAATGATATCTTAAAAGAAATAATATTTTTATGAAAAATAACTATTCCCAAAATAGTTGAGGTAGTGAGAAGAGTGGATCTGCTTAAGTTTTACTTTTTTGCAAGTCTCAGTGCTTGTCTGTATGATTAGAAGTTGGCTGGATTTTCATGTTTGCTGCTGTGTTTAATCTGTTATTTTGGTTGCAGTATGTGAAGAACTATGCAGCCTTATGCAAATATATAGAAGGAGCATTTTTAATAACCTTTTTAGATAAGTATGGTGATTCAGCTTTGATCAAACACTAAAGCCACACAAGTGGTAGTTACTGAAAAGCTCTTTGCAAAGTGGAACCTGAAACTACACCTTTGAGGATTTCTGATTCTGTTTTCTTGTTTCAGTGGCTCTTGTACTGATGCAGGATTATTTAAAATTAATGCATCGTTTCACTAAGTGATGGAGATCTCCCAGGGCTGATGCATTTAATGACACATCATCAAAAGTCACATTTGTTAACGTTACCACAGACCCCACTGGGAACGGTTGTCAGCTCTGGGAAGCTGTCTGGCTGCCGTGGGGAGACACATTTGCCAGAACCCTGGTTTTCCCCTGAGAGCTTCCATTCCATCCAGACAACACGTGCTGTCAGGTGGCAACTGCCCGTTGACTCTCCTTGAGGGACAAGCTCACATTCATTTGAGAGAGTGTTCGCCAGTTCACCACACCTCAGTCCTCACAGCTTCTGTGTCTCTCATTCTCTCAAGTGAACTTGCTGTTCCGTGAAGAAGAGGCTGACTCAGCCCTCACAGGTCACTTTCCTGGGCTCATGAGACTTGGGAATCAATGTAGCAGAAGTGTGTCTGTGCACTTTCCCAGTCATCATGGGAGATACTTTATTTCTTTATTCTCCATTTTCTTTAAAGACAGTTAAGAAATTAATCCATTTGTATGATGAATTCAAGACATACTTATCTTCTTTTAAATGTTTTTTTAAATTTTTCAGTTACAGTTGATGACCAATATTATATTAGTTTCTACACAACTCTGCTGCCTTCATTTGTCTGTGAGGGTCTTAGATATAGCCTCAAAATACAATATATTCAAGAAAGATTAGTTAATATCCACTGAACAATTAGAGTGTATAGACATCAACAAAAACGTGATGTAATGCTTTAAGGTTGTAAATGATCAAAAACGTCCCTCACTGGAGCTGGTCCTTGTGCACATCCTCTGGGACCCTTGGTGTCGTTGTTGTGAACCTGGAGGCATCAGCAGGCACACACGTCTGTATTAACTCAAGAAATAAATATGTGTGAGCACAACAGGTACCACATTCCTGTAGGCCCCGCACATAAAAAGATTTGTAAAGGGGAAGATGTAAACGTTGAAGTTCCAACTTAGATTTCTTACCGTTTTTTCTTCCTCCTATTTCCCCCAGAATTCAAGCAATTCTGTTTCCTTTCACCCTTGGATGCCTGTCCCCTAAATGAAAATATATATGAGTTTTTACAATTGTGGAATGAAAAATTCTCTAAGACCAAAAGGTGAAAAACCATGAAGGAAAACATAAAACTTTCCTACATGAACGACACGGGCCAGAGATACAACCAAATGCCCACAACCAAACTCAAAGACACATTAAAATGTTGGCAGAGGAAGGTAATGTGTGTCAGTGTTCTTCCGCCAAAGACCCGGAGGAGCATCTGGGGCAGACAGCGGGCTGTGTGCATCGCTGCTGCGAGGGGGAGCGCACACCCCAGGGGCATGGGCTGTTCGAGGGATGGGGTGAGACAGGATGTGCCCCAGACCTGGGCTCTGGTCAGTGATCTCAGGAGGATCTGTAGGCACAGAGGTCCTTCTAGATTGGCATCGTGAGGACATGGGGGCAAGTCTGTGATAGGGAATCTCAGGAAAAACCTGGGGACGAGACAGACAGGAGCGAGGGTGAGGGGGGATAGGAAAGATGCTGCCTTCCCTTCTCTTCGCCAGTTAGGGAGCTGCTTGGTGGTGTGTGAGCCTCACCATGCCTTCTTTTTGTCTGTGCTGAGACAACACGCAGTGTGGTGTTGTTTTGTCTCCTGTTGCCATGGTCTCGGGTTGTCCTTGTCTGGTGCTGATGTTCTGTGACAGCAGGTATGTCCAACCATCTATCTGTCTGGCAAAGGTGAAGGACCATGATGAGTATTTCAGCCCGAGGGTGGGGAACGATTCTGTTGTAAAGTTTGAAGGGATTGAAAACCAGGACAAAACTGCTGAAAGATGCTTTTATAAAAGGTCTCAGCAATTTAAATGTGCTTACATTTTGACACAGAAATTCCTCCTTTAGGAATTTGTCCTAAGAAGACAATCATCTGTACTTCAAGAATATTTATTCAGGGATATTTCTTGTGTTGTGGTTTTATAAAAGGAAATGGATGGAATGTCTCTAAATGCTCCAATCAATAGAATATGGTAACTATTAACAGAGGATCACTTAACCTGTCTCAGGCAGTAACACCATGGGATCTACATAGGTCAAGTGTAAATCCATTGGGCACTTGATACTGGATCCTTGTGGGGCACAGAGGAAAGGAGACTCAGAGAGGTTCCGGGTGGTGGGGCTGAGCTGCAGTGAATGCAGGGTGTTTTCTCTCAGAGCCTCGATGACTCACTCTCACTGGGTCCCTTGGCTGTTGTTGGTACTGGATCCGCCTGGGCCTGAGTAGTTCTGCCTCAGAGCAGCCTGTGCTGTGCAGTGTGTGGTTTGTGGTGAGTGGCATGTGGATGCTTGACTTCCTCTGGATAAGATTTCACAACACAAGTCCAGGGGATTTTGAAAGTACATTTATTAAAGCTGGGGAAATCAACATTAAGGAAGGACTTAGGGTAGAAGTAACTGGAGAGAGCCTAGGTGGGGCTGCTCTGGTTCCTGGAAATGTTACAGGAAAGGAGTGAGTCAAGACCAGGCTGCAGTCAGCTCACTGGGAAGTAAAACTCCCAGAGACAGAAGTGAGCAAAGTTGGGGCTGCTGTCAGCTCACTGGAGAGTCAGGGAAAAGGGGGCCTTGAAGTCAGGATGGGAGATAAGCCTGAGACAAGCTGGTGCTGCCCACTGCTCCCCTGGCTGAAAATCTCAAGGACACCTTAGGGCCCAGAAGGAGAGAAAGAAGTTCATGTCTGACACAGGACGTGGGTGAGCTCTACAGTGAGCTGCCCCAGGTCTCTGTCTGGAGGGTTTTTGTCTCTCTTCTGTGGGTGAGAATATTAGGGGAGGGTTTCAGCAGAATATTCATCAGTTTTTGAGGGGTGTTTTTAATATGCTGATGCATCAAAATAAGCACATAGTTGGGTTGGGGATTATCCTCTGGTTAGCTCCACTGTTTTACTTTTATCTTAGTTCTGTCTGGCCCTAATTTTTGTTGTTGTTGTTGTTGTTATTTGTTCCCCTGACTTCATCTGGCCTTGGGTTCATCTGGTACAAATGGCATTAATTGGGTCTGTGTTGCTTGTATTACAACCAGAGTGATTTACACTATGCATTCTCCCATTAAAAAAGAGACATACAAACAATTTGTTCTCAATTATCTTTGGTTAGGAGAGATAAGGTCTTGCAATTCACCAGTTGGCGGTAAGTTGTTCAGACTGTTTGGCCTTCCTTAATTTTCTCGTGCATTTTCCCCATTCCCTTGCTTCTTACTATCCTGCCTCGCTGTTACTCTGCACTCCATGCAAGTGAACTGTTGCAATGTTCCAGAATGTTTTGTGATAGGCTGCTTGGCTCAGAGCTTAGGAGGACAACAAGGGTCAGTGTACCTTAGCTATCAAATCCTCAGGCAAGTTCATCATCCTGCATGGGTTTCAAAGACTCCACTGCATCAGAATTAGAGTCTGGAGACAGAATGAAGAGCCAGAGTAGGACCCTGGCTCTGTGACTCTGGCACTGTCATGGGGGAGCTGGGCCATGAAATGACAAAGGGGAATGTAATCATGACCAAGTGCAGTGGGGGAAAGTTCCTGGTATCACGGAAACAGATGAACAGGAGATCTACGGGTTCCCTTCCTCTGGTCTCCATCTAATCTGAAAGACGTAAAAGATAATGGCATTTGAACTAGAACAATTATGCACAATCATAGAATATGAAAGATCTCTTGGAAATAAAAATATCATCATAGAAATGAATAATTCAGTAGGTGAATGAACTGGAAGATTCATGTTGTTCTCCTACTAAGTGGTACAATTGGAAAAGCATGGGGAAGCTGGAGAAAAGACCTCTTGGTGTATCATTCAAAGGATCCCAACAAGTTTATAACATCTGTCTAGAAATAATGATGAGTAAGAAATGATTTTTAATGTTTTCAAGAATATTTCTCAAAGTTTACAGATAAAAAATTACATTTTGAATGGCCTAATCAAAATGTAATTCTCACTACAGCAGATAAAAACAGACCCACACTGTGACACATGATGATGGAATTTCAGAAAGAGGGTGGGAGAGACCATGAAAACTTCAAGAGGCAGCAAATATGGGTCTGGAGACTAGAAGACATTGATGCAATGCCTCCTACTTTCTGCAGAAAAAAAAATTATTTCTAACACAGAGCTCCACATCAAGTCAAGATGTAAATAAGGGCTAGGATAGCCTACAGTTTCATGTATTTAGAGTTTTAATGGTTAACTTTTCACATTCCCTGATGGAAAATACTATCGGGCAAAGTGGGGAAAATGAAGAAGTGAACAAAAACAGAGGAACATGTGGGATCCCGGTGACAGGGGATCCAGAAGAGGAGAGGCCAGGGCTGCTGGTGAAGAGGTGATGGATATCCAGGGTGTCCACCTGCTCCAGGTGTGCAGAGACCCAGGCCACCTGTGGCAAGAGTGAGGGCTGTGGACAGCAGCCTGCAGAGATGAAAGTGGCTGAATATCTGATATGTTCAAATATGTATTCATAAAGATGTAGACTCTGGAACAAGCTGTGGAACAAACATGTGAAACCAGACAGAATGGCCCCATGGCTGACACACGATCAGATGCAATGATCAGCCACCACCTACCCCAGTGCTGACCTATCAATGTAGACCTCGAGCCTCAGTCCCTTAGTGCCTTCTACAACCCATCTCCTGGAAGCTATTTGGGAGCCAGGTCTTAGAGCAATGACTCACCTGTGACTCTGGGTTTGGTGCCACTTCCTTAAATAAGCCCTTCCTTTCTTATTTATCTCTTTTGTTTTCTTTCTTTCTTTATTTTTAATCCTCATAATAGGACTTTTTTCCCATTGACTTCAGAGAGAGAGGAAGGAAGAAAGAGAAACATTGATGTGAGAGAGAAACATGGCAGATTGCTTCCTACGGGCACCTAGGTGGCTGATTGTACACTAAACCTAAGTGTGTCCACTGACCAAGGCTTGAAACCACAACCTTGTGTTGTGGAGTGCTGCACGGGACAACACTCCAACCAACTGAGCCATCTGGCCAGAGCTGGCAAAAATTCTTTGGTGAACTGTCTGTTTAGAATATTGATTACTTTTTACTGAGGTATTGTTTTCTTACAGTTGAGTTTGAAAACTCATATGTATAGTCTAAAACAAGTGATTTGTAAACACTTCCCTTCAGGCTGTGGCTTGAGCTCTTTTTACAGACATTAATGCACAGATATGTTTTCCTGGGAGGAGGAATCAGAAGTGACTCACTGAGATCGTTTCTTGGTAGAGGACTTAGGTGACTGAGCATGCAGGGGGACAACGTGACTCATTTATTTTGTGTATTCCTGAGTGTCTTTTGAATTTTCTTGTATGTGCATGAAAGATGTTTTTGAAAAACAAGTTACATAAAATCCCTTCACTTATAAAACTCCTGACAGACCATCTTCAGATTGTGATTGAAGATCCAGATTCTGATCCTATCCTCTAGAACCAACCATTTGCTTTAGAAAGTCCACTCCTGAAAAAGATGGCTAGATCATGTAGACAAATCCTCCCATTAAAATAGCTAAAAATGCCATGCGTAATACAAAAACCAACTTCTTAAAGACAATGAAGAGTTGATGAGCTACTAATGACCACACCGCAGAAGAAAGGAAAGACCGTACTTGGCCTCCAGAGAGGGCAGCGCCCTGAGTGAGGAGTGGGGGAAGGTATGCAAGTTCATTACCCAGAGCCCAGACATGGAGCCCAGCACTGTCAGCCCTGGGCTGAGCTCTTGACTTCCTGCCCCATCTGTTTTACCTTTTATGCATGTAAAAAAGCTTTTAAAATTAATTATATGTATATAGATAATACATGACTTATATGATAAATGTATATTCACTATAAAAATTATAAAATGTTGAATGTTATAAATGAGAAATTCTTACTTAAGGAGGTTGTTCACCTGTGCACGTTAAAGCCTAATCACATGCAAACAGGAGTTAGCTGAAAAGAAAGTAAAGGCAACTGATACATGTTTCCCTCTCTGTGTTTGGGTGTGTCTCTCACCAATAACTATATCCTCAGGTAAGGATTAAAAAGAAAAACTTTTGCAGCAGAACAGTATCCTTTGTAATGGCTGCAGAGCCTCACGTACATGTTTATCGGGTCCCTTGATGGTGACATTTTCTCCTGTGTTGATTTAATCTCGTGTTGCTTTGTATGGTAACGTGTAATGCAGGTTTGCAGCCCAGAAGCAATGGGCTGTGCCCTGCAGTCTAGGTGAGCAGTAGTGAGACCATCCAGGTGTGAGTGCCTCTGTGCTGTTTGCACAACCATGCGTTTCTCAGGGCGGATCACCACCATTAGGCGGCACGTGAGTGAATGTAAGTGCATCAAATAAACACACTGGGCACCTTACACTTACATGAGGTTGTGTGTCAATTCTATTTTAACTTAAAAATAAAGTTCACTGTGGATATTATGTACAACATTGGCATTCAGTGAAGGATCACTAAACAGTGTAATTAGGAATATTATAAACACTGACATTCACAGATTAGATTGTCAAGAGTCCCTTCCAACAGCTCATGACCCCAGGAGCTCTAGGATCCCTCAGCATCCTCAGTGAGGGGTGAAGAGCAGGAGCACAGGAAGCCAACTAGGAGAGGTCTGCACCCACCAAAGATGAGGGCCCACTCACACAATAATGTAAAAAGAAAAAACAGAATTTAGCTCGTAGGAGGTGACATAGGTGACCACCACCATCAGGACAATGTGGGTGGCTCTGGTCCCTAGAGGGAATTTGTGGTGACTCTGGGGGTGTGAATGTGCTGCAGCCTCTGGTGGTGTCTGTGCAGGGGAAGCACCATGGAGATGCTATTATAAATGATAGCTTTGCTGGATAGAGTTATCTGGATGTAGGTCCTTGCCTTTGAATACTTCTTCCCAGCCCCTCCTGGCCTGCAAGGTTTCTTTTGAGAAATCAGCTGATAGTCTAATGGGAACTCCTTTGTAGGTAACTGTCTCCTTTTAAGATTCTCTCTTTGTCTTTAATCTTGGGTAACTTGATGATGATGTGCCTTGGTGTGTACCTCTTTGGGCCCAACTTCTTTGGGACTCTCTGGGATTCCTGGACTTCCTGGAAGTCTATTTCTTCAGCCAGATTGGGGAAGTTTCCATTCATTATTTGTTCAAATAAGTTTTCAATTTCTTGCTGCTGTTGTTCTTCTTCTGGCACCCCTATAATTTAAATATTGGAATGTTTCAGGTTATCCCAGAGAATCCTCAGCCTCTCTTCATTTTTTTTGGATTCTTATTTCTTTGTTCTGATCTGATTGGATGTTTATTTCTTCCTTTTGTTCCAAATCGTTGCTTTGTATCCTGGTTTCCTTCCTGTCACTGTTGGTTCCCTGAATATTTTGCTTTATTTCATTCATTTTGGATGTCTTTCATTTGTTCTTTCAGTTTTTGACCAAGCTCAATCAGTTCTGTGACCACTTTGATGACCAGGCTTTAAATTCTCCATCAGATATGTTGGCAATTTCCTCATCACTTAGTTGTGAGGTATTGCTGTGTTCTTTCATTTGGGCCATATTTCTTAGTGTTGGCACAGCTGACAGGTTGTAAGGGGGTAGGGCCTTGGTATTCACCTGGGCAGGGAAACCCTCTTTGCTGCACTTTGGCACTGCCGGTGTGGTTGTTCTGGTTGATTTTTCCTTTAATTCCTTGGTTGTTGGAGTTCCATGCAGTTTGATACTCTGGTGCTTTTGGTTGTTTATTGATTTTACATTGGTTGTTATCCTCCTTTTGGCTGTGCGAGGAAGCAAAGGGTTTCTACCTACGCCTCCATCTTGGCTGGAATTCCGATATATTTATCTTTTTTAAAAGTATTTTTTATTTTCAATTACAGTTGATATAGAATAACGTATTAGTTACAGGTGTACAATTCTGTGAATAGACATTCATATAAATAACAAATCATTAACCCCAATAAATCTAGTACCCACCTGACACCATATGCAGTTATTACAATATTATTGACTATCTTCCATATACTGTACTTTATATCCCCATGACTGCTCTATAACTACAAATTTGTACTTATTACTCCCTTCACCTTTGTCACCCATCCCATTGAACCTGCTGCCTTCTGGCAACCAGCAGCTGTTTCCTGTACCTGTGATTCTGTTTCTGCTCTGCTTGTTCATTTATTTTGTTCTTTAGATTCCACATATAGGTGCAATCATCTGTCATTTGTCTTTCTCTCACTGACTTACTTCACTCAGCACCATACTTTCCATCCATTTATTGCCAATGGCAAGATTTCATTCTTTTGTGTGTGTGTGGCTTAGCTATATTTTGTTGTATATATGCACCTCTCTGTTACCATATCATCTACTGATGGACACTTAGGTAACTTCAATATTCTTGGCTGTTGTAAATAATGCTGCAATGAACATGTATGTGTTTTTGATTTTGTCTTTTGGGTTTCTTCAGTTAAATGCCAAGCAGTGGAATGGTTGGGTCCTTCTTTCTCTCTTGTCATATAGCCTTTTATTTAAAGTCTATTTTGTCTGGTATAAATATTGCTACTTCAGCTTCTTTGTTGGTTTGTTTGTTTCTATTTTCGTGAAATACCTGTTTACATCCTTTTACTTTCAGTCTGTGATTGTCTTTCAATCTGAATTGAGTCTTTTGTAGACAGAATATATAAGGGTTGTTTTGCTATTCATTCAGGAACCATGTCTTTTGATTAGATAATCAATTTATTTCACTTAAAGTGGTTTTTGATAGATATGCATTTATATACATTTTCTTATTCATAGTTTTTCTCCTTCTTAAAGAATACCCTTTAACATTTCTTGTACTACTGGTTTGGTGGTGATAAATTCCTTTAGCTTTTTCTTGTTTGGGAAATTCTTTATCTGTCCAATTAAAAATGAAAGCTTTGCCATCTCTTTTGACCTGAATAGTTTCTGCTGCGAAATCAGCTTACAGTGTTATGGGAGCTCCCTTGTAGGTAGCTAACTGCTTTTATCTTAGTGCTTTTAAAATTCTCTCTTTGTTTTTAACACTGTATTTAGCATTTTAATTATGTTGTTTGTTGGTGTGACCCTATTTGGGTTCATCTTGTTTGGGACTCCGCAGTTTCTGGACTTGTATGTCCACTTCTTTCATTAGGCTAGGGAAGTTTTCAGTCATTTTTTAAAAAATAGGGTTTCAATGGTCAGCCAGTACCTGTGCTCAGCCCCTAAAGTGTTTTGCTCTCTCTCTTCTCTTTGGGCATCCCCATAATACGAATGTTGTTATGCTTGAAGTTGTTCCAGGGGCTGGCTTGCTTGCTTATTTATTTATTTATTTATTTTAATTTTTATGTTTGCTATCCTGGTTGGACTTTTTCTGCTTCCTTATCTTCCCAATTTCTCATTTCACTTTATGCTTCAACTACTCCACTGTCGATTCCCTGTAATGTATTCTTCATTTCAGTAATTGAATTTTTCATTTATAAAGTTCTCTTTATGTTTTCTATCTTCATTTTTATGTGTCCTATCTCTTTGTTAAAGTTCACACCAACTTCATCTACTCTTTCCCTAAGTTCACTGAGAATGCTTACAACCAGTGTTTTGAACTCTGCATTGATAGAATGCTTGTCTCCATTTTGTTTCATTTTTTTTTTCTGGAGTTTAGTTCTGTTCTTCCATCTGGGGCATGATTCTCTGTCTCCTTATTTAGGCAGCCTTCCTGTGTTTATTCCTACGTGTTAGGTAGAGCTGCTCCATCTCCTGGTCTTGGTAGAGTGTCCTTGTGTGGTAGGTGTAGAAGACCTAGTGGTACAGCCTCCTTGGTCACCTAACCTGAGTGCTCCAGGTACACGCCTCCCACTGGTGTGGGCTGTGTGCAGTCTGGTGTTGTAGCTGAGTCATGACTGCTTTTGACAATGGAAGGGATTTATCCCCAGCCTGTTCTGCTCTGAGGACTGGCTGCAACCACTGTGGAGGCTCTGGTACTCACTTAGTCAGCCCCTAAAGTGTGTTGCTGTGGAGGTGGCGGGGTGGTGCTTTGCTGGGGTCTGAGGCTGTCTATTGGGTGTGCTGGCTCAGGGGCCCTGTAGGAGGTGCAGGCCATGGTCAGCCAGTACCTGTGCTCTGCCCTCGGATACCTGGCATGAGCTACAAAGCAATCTGCAGATGGCTGCTACTTTTGCTGGGCTTGGAGTTGCCTTGGAGAGGCCAAGCTACAAACCAAGGCTGGCTGTCACAAGTCCTAGGCTGAGGGCCAGTTGGCTGAAGATAGAGAGCATGTCTAGGCCAGATGCTGCTTGTTTGAGACATTTTAGGAAAGTCCTCAGCATGAGCCAAGACAGGCTGTTTCTATGGAAATATCACTGGAATGGGCCATGGGGTGCCTGCAAGTTTGGTGGGGTAAGGTTTCAGGGAATCACGAGGGTGAGAAAAACAGTGAGAGCTAGGTTGTTGAACATTCAGATCTGGTATCTGCCGGCCAGCTCTGAGTGGGGGAGGGCTCAGAAAGGAGCAATGGCCTCTGCCAGTACTTCTTTCTGGGTGACACCTGCCCTCAGCTCTCACCCTGATGCCAGACCATTCAGGTGCTCCCCAGATGTTCCTGGTGCTTTGTGAGCTGCAATCCCAGCACTGGAGCTTAGAGAAGGTCCAGATGCTTGAGGACCTTTTAAGAGGAAGTGCCTGGAACTTCAGAAGCCTCCCTTCCACTCAGCCACAATCACTGTTGTGTTTTACAGCCAGAAGTTGTGGAGACCTGTCTTCCTGGCACTGAAACCCTGGGCTGGGGAGCCTCGCGTGGATCTGGGACATCTTGCTCCTTGAGGGAAACTCCACAGACGAGATATCTCTTTTGATTTTTATCTGCCACACCTGAGTGGGGGACCAGCTTGCTCTGCATCTCTACACCTTCTACCAGTCTCCATGTGGCGTCTTTTATTCACCAGTTGGGGGACTTCTGTTCAGCTAGATATCAGGTGATTCTGAATCACAGTTGTTTGTGGTGTAGTTGTAATTTTGATGTGGTCGTGTGGCAATGAGAACACTGCATTTACCTACACAGCCATCTTGACCAGAAACCAAGGTATTTTAAACATGTTGATTTGAGGATGATGATTTAGTAATATTAATAATTTTCAATCTTTTAACCATATTGTTTTAAAGTGACAATGGTTTTGTTTTTTAGTCTGTGAGGGGGTGGTGGTGAAGAAAGCCTGCTATTGCATTTGGGTGTGCCAGCCTCCATTCTTGCTAAGTTTGCCTCAGTGTAAATGTGGACACAGTGGAAAGGCAAAAGATGTCACTAATCCTATAAAAATAGTTTTGACCTCATAGGTCCTGTGAAAGGCACTTAGAAACTTCAAGGGTTCCACAGAGCACACTTTGAGAATGGTTATTCTGGATAAACCAGAGGCAGTCTTCCCACTGGCCCCAAACTTTGTGTCCTCCTCATTTCCTGGAATCCTTTTCCCTGAGGTGGGATCCCTGCATCTCCCAACTCTGCTGAAAGCACTGCCCTGGGTTCTTAGAAGAAAGCTTACCCCCTGGAAATGAGATTTCAGAGTATCCTCAGTCTGGGAAGGCAGGTTGGGGGACAGGTGTTTCCCCTTTGGAACTGGGAACAGTCTGTGCCTGAAGGCACCAGACCCACAGAAACCTAGTTTGGTTTGTTATACACAAGCTTAATACATATTCACATCCCAGACAGAAATCTGGTGTCATCTGTCAGACAAATGATATTGTCCCCTTCCTTTTTCATGTGTCTAGTGCTCTGACTAGAGGCCAGACAAGACGAAGAGCAGTTCTGTCCAATAGAACATACTGGAACAAGGGGTTGTTCTGTGTCTGCATGTCCAACACGGCAGCCGCTGGCTACAGGTGGCTCCTGAGCACTTGAAGTGTGACCCGTGTGCAGAGTAGTTGAACTTCTACTTTTATTTACTTTTCATTCAAAAGCCAGAGGTATCTTTTAGCTGCCATATCAGGCAGTGCCTGTCTAGAGTAGTTTTAGTTTTCAGTCCCTGCCCACAACCCCCAAGACACCATGTGACTCATAGTTTGACATATATTAAAATTATCTTCACGTGGGAGTCATGGATATTCCTTTGTCTGTGAAGGTCTTAGATACATCCTCAAAATATAGCATGCCCAAGAAAGTTTACATCTTATGTATTTAATGACTAGAGTGTGAAGACTTAAACCAAAATGTAATTTAACACCCTAAGTTTGTAAATGATGAAAAACACTCCTCTCTGGAGCTAGTCCTTGTGCACATCACTTTGGGACTCTTGGTGTTGTTTTTGTAAACCTGGAGACACAAGCAGGCACATAAACCTTCAGTTAACTCAAGAGAAGATGTTTATTGAACATGACATACACCAAACAGCTGTGGGCCCCAGACATAGTTAAAAAGTTGTGAAGCAGAAGGTGTGATCTTCGGAGTTGCCCCTTAGAATTCCTCACCGATTTGTCTTCCCCATGTTTCCCCCAGAATTCAAGCAATTCTGTTTCCCTTCATCCTTGGGCCCCTCTCCCCCAGATGAAATTATATATGAAGTTTTTATGATTGCGGAATGAAATATTCTCTGTGTAAGACCCAAAATGAAAAACCATAAAGGAAAACATAAAACTTTTCTATGTCAACCACATGCTCTGTCAATACAAACTCACGCCCACAACCAAACTCAAAGACACATAAAAATGTTGACAGAGGAAGGTAACGTGTGTCAGTGTTCTTCCACCAAAGATCCGGTGGAGCGTCTGGGGCAGACAGCCGGCTGTGTGCATCGCTACTGCGTGGGGGGAGCACACACCCCGGGGACGTGGGCAGCTCGAGGGACCGGGTGAGACAGGACGTGCCCCAGACGTGGGCTCTGGACGGCAATCTCAATCTCGGGAGGGTCTGTGGGCACAGGGCGCCTCTAGATTGGCGTGGTGAGAACGATGGGGCAAGTCTGTGACTGGGCCTCTCAGGAAACACCTCTGGACGTGGCAGACTGGAGCGAGGGTGAGGGGGTGATAGGAAAGACGCTGCCTTCCCTTCTGTTGGCAGCCCCGGAGCTGCTTAGTAGTGAGTGAGCCGCACCATGCCTCCTTTCTGTCTGTGCTGAGACCACACGCAGTGTGGAGGTGTTTCCTCTCTTGTCGCCGTGATCTCGGGACGCTCTTGTCTGATGCTGATGTTCTGTGAGACCCTGTACGTCCAACCAGAGAGTAACCAGGCCCAGCAGTGAGCACCAGACTGGCTCCCTGGGCGCTGGGCCTCGCTCTAAGCGCCAGACCCGTTCCAGTGTTTGGGCTTATTTTCCTTACTCCTTAAGTTAAACAATTATATTTGTAATAAACACTCGTAAACAAAAATGAGAATGTAGAATAAGAAAAATAGGAATAAAAATTAAAGTCTATCAGTTTGACAAAGATGAAAGAAAATGAAGAGCGTTTCAACCAGTGGGGAGGGAACACATTCTGTTGTAAAGGTTGAAGGGTTTGAAAACAGGACAAAATTCCTGAAGGATACTTTTGTAAAAGGTCTCAGCAACTTAAATGTGCTTGCATTTTGACACAGAAACTCCTCCTTTAGGAATTTATCCTAAGAAGATAATCACACTTGTACATATATGTATATTCATATATATTTATATGAATGCATCTTGTGTTGTGGTTTTATAAAAGTGAAAGGATGGAATGTCTCTAAATGCTCCAATCCACAGAATGATGGTAACTGTGGACAGAGGATCGCTTATCATGTCTCAGGCAGTGACACCATGGATCTACAGACAGGGTCAAGTGTAATGTTCAGAGCAAACCCAAGAGGTACTCAATATGGAATCCTTGTGGGGCACAGGGGAAAGGAGACTCAGAGAGGTTAGGAGTGGTGGAGCTGCAGTGAATGCAGGGACTCGTCTCTCTGAGCCTTGATGACTCACTTTCACTGGGTCCCTTTACAGCTGTTGCCAGCAGACAGGCCTGAGCCTCAGTGGTTCTGCCTCAGGGCAGCCTGTGGTATGTGGTATGTGCTGTGTGGTGAGAAGGCACTTGGCTTTCTCTGGAAAATATTCCAGAACCCAAGTCCAGGGGATTTTGAACACATGCTTATTAAAGCTGGGGACAGTGATGCTAAGGAAGGCCTTAGGGTAGAAGAAGTAGCTGGAGAAAGTCCAGGTGGGGCAGCTGTCAGCTCACTGGGAAGTTTGAGAAAAGGGGGCTATGGAGACAGGATGGTGATAATCCCAGTACTAGCTGTCCACTCCCCTGGCTGAAAATCTCAAAGGCACCTTAGAGCTCAGAAGGAGAGAAAGAAGTTCATGTCCGACATGGGTGTGTGGATGACCTCCAGAGCAAGCTGCCCCAGGTCTCTGTCTGGAAGGTTTTTATCTCTCTTCTGCGGGTGAGAATCTTAGCAGAGGCTGTTATCAGAATATTCATCAGTTTTCCAGGGGTGCTTTAAATATGCTGATGCATCAGAATGAGCACATAGGAGGTTTGGGGATTATGCTCTGGTCAGCTCCACTGTTTTAATTTTTCCTAGGTTCTGTCTGGCTCTAATGGTTTTTGTTTTGTTTTGTTTTGTTATTTGTTCCCCTGACTTCTTCTGTCCTTGGTTTCATCTGACACGAATGGCATTAATTGAGTGTCTGTTGCTTGTTTTCACTCCAGACAGGAAGATTAAAGCTATGTCTTCTCTGGTTAGGGAGGAGAGGTACAAACCATTTCTTCTCAGTGTCCTTGGTTAGGGGAATAGGAGGCCTTGTGATTTACCACCTGGCTGTAAGTTGTTCAGACTGTTTGGCCTTTCTTAATTTTCTTGCCTCAGTTTCCCCATTCCTCTTGCCTAGGAATTTTCCTAGCTCCTTACTATCCTGCCTCACTATGACTGTATGCCATGCAAGTGAATGTTTGCAAAGTTCCAGAATGATCCATGATAGGGCTCAGCTCAGGAGGACATCAGGGGCATTTTACCTTAGCTGTCCAGACCGCAGTCTAGTTCATCGCCCAGCATGGGTTTCAAAGCCTCCACTGTGTCAGGATTAGGTAGAGTCTGGAGACAGAATGCAGAGCAAGAGTAGGACCCTGGCTCTGTGACTCTGACGCTGTGATGGGACAGATGGGCCATTAGCAGAAACCACACAGAGAAATGTAATCATGACCCAATGCTGTGAGGGAAAGGTTCCTGATATCACTTAAGCAGATAACCAGGAGACCTACGGGTCCTCTTCCACTGGTCTCCATCTTATCTGAAAGATGTAAAAGATAATGGCATCTAAAACAGAACAATTATACACAATCATAGAACAGGAAAGGTCTCTTGGAAATTAAAAATATCAACATATAAATGAATAATTCAATAGTTGAACTGGAAGATTTAAATTGTACTCCTACTGAGTCATACAAATGGAAAAGTGTGGGCAAGCTGGAGAAAAGACCCATTAGTCTGTCAGTCAAGGGATCCCAACAAGTTTATAACACCTGTCTAAAAATAATTATGAATAGGAAATGATTTAAAATTTTTCAACAATATTTCTCAAAGTTTACAGATAAAAATTTGTATTTTAAAGGGCCTAGTCAAAGTCTCTATTTGCTACAGCAAATAAAAACAGACCCATACAATGACACATCATGATGGAATTTCAGAAAGAAGGTGGAAGAGACCTTGAAAACTTCAATGGCAGCAAATATGGGCCTGGAGACTAGAAGATGTTGATGCAATGTCTTCCAGTTTCTGCAGAAAAAAATTTCCAACACAGAGTTCCACATCAAGTCAAGATGTGAGTAAGGGCTAGGATAGCCTATAGTTTCTTCATGTGTTTAGAGTTTTAATAGTTAAGTTTCCATGTTCTTTTTAGGAAAATACTACTAGGAAAAGTGGGGAAAATGAGGAAGCAAACCAAAAAAAGAACACGCGGGTACATGGTAAGAGGAGAGCCAGAGCAAGAGAGGACAGGGCTGACCGAGATGAGGTGACACACATCCAGAGTGTTCGCCTGGCATCAGGTGTGGAAGTGCCCGATCCCCCTGCGGCAGGACAGAGGGCTGTGGACAAGTGTCTGCAGAGATGACAGAGGTTGAAAATCTGATGTGTTCCAATTCATACTCATGAAGATTTAGACTCTGGGGAGAGCAGTGGAATGAACGTGTGAAGCCAGACAGAATGACACTGTGGCTGACATAGGACCAGATGTAATGACCAACCACCCCCTACCCTAGTGCTGACCAATCAATGGAAACCTTGGCCCTAAGTCCCTCAGTCCCCTATGCAACCCACCCCCTAGAAGACATTGGGGAGCCAGGTCTTAGAGCAACAATTTACTTGTGCCACTGGGTTTGTGCTGCTTCCTTAAATAAACCTTTCATTTCTTATTTTTATTTTTTCTTTTCTTTGTTTTTTATCCTGACCCAAGGACATTTTTTTTTATTGCTATCAGAGAGAGAGGAAGGAAAAGGGAGAAACACCGATGTGAGAGAGAAACATTGATAGGTCGCTTTCCCTGGGCACCCAGCCCGGGAACACACACTAAACCCAAGTATGTGTCCTAACCAGGAATCAAACCCACAGCCTTTTGCAGCATGGGACAACACTCCAAATTACCGAGCTACCCACCCAGGGCTGACAAAAATTCTTTGGTGAAGTGTTTGTCTAGAATATTGATCTCTTTTTATTGAGTTATTGTTTTCTTATTGTTGAGTTTGATGATTCTTATGTATAGTCTACAACAAGTGATTTGCAAACATTTCCTCTCAGCCTGTGGCCTGAGCTCTTTTTACAGCCATTACAGCAACACTAATGCACAAATGTGTTTTTCTTGGAAGAGAAATCAGAAGTGACTCACTTTGGTGGTTTCCCGGGAGAGGACTTTGGTAACTGAGGGAGCAGGGGGACAATGTGACTCATTTATTTTGTGCATTCTTGAGAGTGTTTTGAGTTCTCTTGCATAATGTTTTCAAAGAATAAATTACATAAAATATCTTCACTTATAAAACTCCTAACAGACCATCCTCAGATTGTGATTTAAGATCCAGAATCTGAACCTGTCCTCTAGGACTAACCATTTGCCTTAGAAATTCAATTCCTGAAAAACTTGGCTGGACTCTATGGACAAATTTTCCCACAGAAAATAGCTAAAAATGTCATGTATAATACAAAAAGCATTTTCTTAAAAGCAACAAAGAGTTAACCACATACTAATGACCACACGCCAGAAGAAGGGAAAGACCCAGCTTGGCCTCCACAGAGGGCAGCGCCCTGAGTGAGCAGTGGGGGAAGGTGTGCAAGTTCATTGCCCAGAGCCCAGACATGGAGCCCAGCACTGTCAGCCCTGAGCTGAGCTTTTGACTTTCCTCTCCATTTGCCTTCCCTTTCATACAAGTCAACAAAGTGTTTTTAGTTGCCTTCCATGAGACAGCATCTTCCATCCCCCTATGAGAAGGAGGAAGAGTGGAGAAAGGCAGCCCAAGAGCTGGCGGGAATTCCTTTGCAAGTGAGACAAAAACAGTACAAAGTGGATTGTGACCTGGAGATATCCCTGAAGATGGTTCAGCTGTGTCTGGAGGGCAATGATCCAGTCCAGGCAGGCTTACATAAATCCAGCCTCATTGCTTCAGAACAAATCAACCACCAAATAGTTACAGGTACTTGATAGGTGTGCTGTGCACGTGTTCTTGGTTTTAAAGGAAATTCACTGAAGCTGCACAGAGGTGCAATGAGCTCTCCTACAAGGTGACAGGGCACAGAAGCAAAAGACTAGAGGCTTTAGAACCTGCTTGGCACTGAAACATCTTTAACATCAGCAGGACAACAGCGTTCTCGGATGCTAGCTACCCTTTTTCAGGGTGAAAGGGGTTCTAGAGAAAATGTACCTGGGTGGGGTCATCAGAGAAAATCATCTTCATGCATTTGCTGTCACGCTGATGCTGCACCAAAAGGAACTGCAGCTGATGGTTCTAGCATCTTGGACAGAGCTGATACTGAAGCCATGTGTTGTCTGCAAGCAAATTATAATGTAATGTTACCTCTGAAGAGCTTGGGGATCTTTAGAGATCCCTGTAGCTAGGGCAGAAAAGTCAGCTTCGCAAAAGGATAACAGAAGGATGTATGAATGGATTTATTGATCAGATTGGTGGTATAGTTCATTTTGAAACCCCAGAAGTCCTACTAACATGGGACAAACATCCAGTCACTTCATTTCCAGGTAAATAGCCTTTTCGAGAAAATTATTATTTAGACAGCACCAGAATGGACAGCACAAGCCATGGACGCCCAGAAGGACCAGTGACTCTTGGCAGAACTGTGCACACTACAGCTTCTTATGTTGTACAGATTAGTGTCACTATCTCCAAAGCATTTGCACAGACATTTCAATCCCTTTCACACTGGATTCCATTGAAAGGAAACATTATTAAAGCAGGATATACAAGCATCTAAAAATGTGAGTTCCCATATATTCAGGGTCTCTGTACATCACACTGACTCCGGTGTTTCAAAGGGTTTTTCTTTAAACAGAGTAAGTGGAATATCTGTGGCTAAAATTGTTTGGGGTTTGTGATAACTTCGTCATCATGTGAAACTTAAGTTCTTTGTGCCTCTCCAAATGTGGTTATTCTAATAAATGGAGAAGTGAGCAAAACCAAAGTAGCATTTTGTTTTTTAAAAAAAGTCAATCAAGAAAACCCGAGTGTGAACAGAACCCCATGTTCAAATTTCAGTGATAAAGCAAAAACTTACGTGGTGAATGTGTACATGGCCACTTTATCTCTCTGTAATGGGATCCTTTCCATCCAGTGAACAAAGTTCTCAGAGGGCCAACCATGTGAAACAAATCAGCACAGGTAAGAGGAAGCAATTCAAAGGAACTACCTGATTTTCT
>PVIA01016113.1:0-20150 GCA_004024845.1 Tonatia bakeri | reverse complement strand
TGGTACCCCTATAATTCAGATGTTGGAACGTTTAAAGGTGTCCTGGAGGTCCCTAAGCCTCTCCTCAATTTTTTGAATTGTTTCTTCATTCTTTTCTGTTTGGTTGTTCCTTTCTTCCTTCTGGTCCACTCCATTGATTTGAGTCCCAGTTTTCTTCCCCTCACTATTATTTCCCTGTGCGTTTTCCTTCATTTCTCTTATCGTAGCCTGCATTTGTTCATCTAATTTATGTCCAAAATCAACCAATTCTGTGAGCTTCCTGATCAACAGTGCTTTGAACTGTGCATCTGGTAATTCGGCTATCTCTTGGTCACTTAAAAAAATTGGTTCTGGGGCTTTCAAATATGTTTGAGCCATCTTTTTTATTTTCCTTTGGTTTGGTTGTGGCTGTTTCATAAGGGCGGCGGAGCCTTAGGTGTTCACCAGGGCGGGGCACCCCAGTCGCTGGGCTGTGACGTTGTACGTGGGGGCGGGGTCTGAGAGGGAACAATGGCGCCTGCTCCGCTCTCTCTAGGACTTCCGTCCCCTCCACTACCTCCCACACACAAATTGGGCCCTTCTGGTGCTGGCTCCCAGGTGGGTGGGCTTCTGCACTTTCTTGGACTCTGTGTGCTTCCCCAAGAAGTCTCCTGTGAGGCTGAGAGAGTCTCCCAGCCTCAGCTCCCAGACGGGGCTCTTAAGCTTTGAAACAGCAGCGCTGCCGTTTTGGCTGCCCGTTTTCACTTAGTTTGTGCGCAAACGTGTGGCTGGCTGCGAACAGCTAGCTGCCTTGTGTCCCTCACTGGGTCTGCTAGTCACCTCCCGAGCCCAGGGTCTGCACCCTGGGCGCCCGTGCCTGCCAGCCAGTGTTTCTTCCCACCGGGACCCCTCGACCCCTCTCCGCAGGCCTCAGACTCCGCCGCTCCTTACCAGTCTGGATGTACTGGAGCCTGACTTCTGTTCAATTAATTTCTCTCTGTTCTGGTTGTTTATTGTTTCTCAATTTTTGTTGTCTTTAGTTTTGGTTGCGCAAGATTGATCATTTTTGTTCTAACACTTAGATCTTTGATTCACTTTAATTTTTGTTTATGGTGATAGGAAAGGGCCCAACTTCAATCTTTTGCATGTGAGTACCATTTCCCCAGCATCACTGGTTGAAAAGACTGCCATTTCCTCCCCTGAATGGCTTTAAAAAATTGTTTAACTGGATATGCGAGGGTTTTTCCTGGGCTTCCTACTCCACTGGTCTGTATGTCAGTCTTTATGAGTGAACCACACTATTCTGGTTCCTGCAGCTTTACAGTAAGTCTTGAAATCAGGAAATATGTCAGCTTCAGCTTTTTTTTTTCAAGATTGTTTTAGTTACACAGCATCCCTTAAAATTCCATATCAATTTTAGGATGGGTTCTTCTATTTTTTAAAAGCAAGAGATATCAGTGGGATTTTCATAGGGGTTGTGTTGATTGACTATGTAGATTACTTTGGTGGGTAAGATTGTTCACGTTAATAATATTAAGTCTTCGAATCCATAAACATGGGGTGAATTCCATTTACTTTTGTCTTCTTTCATTTCTTTCAGCAATGATTTGTAGTTTCCAGCATACATGTCTTTCACCTCTCTGGTTAGGTGTATTCCGAAGTATTTTATTTTTTGATACTTTTGTAAATGGAATTGATTTCTTAATTTCCTTTTGGGTTGTTCACTGTTAGTGTACAAATATGCAACTGATTTTTCTGTGTTGACTTTCCATCCACCTACTTTGCTGAATTCATTTATTAGTTCTAACATATTTTTGTGAAATCTTCAAGATTATTTTAAATATATTTTATTGATTATGCTATTTACAGTTGTCCCATTTTCCCCCTTCACTCCCCTCCACCCTGTACACCCTCTCTCACCCACATTCCCCCCCTTTAGTTCATGTCATATGTCATAAGTTCTTTAGCTTCTACATTTCCCATACTATTCTTGCCCTCCCCATCTATTTTCTACCTACCATCTATGCCACCTATTCTCTGTACCTTTTCTCGCTCCTCCTCCCACTCCCCTGTTGCTAACCCTCCATGTGATCTCCATTTCTGTGGGTCTGTTCCTGTTCTAGTTGTTTGCTTAGTTTCTTTTGGTTTTGTTCTAGGTGTGGTTGTTAATAATTGTGAGTTTGCTGTCATTTTACTATCCATGTTTTTTTAATCCTTTTTTCTTAGATAAGTCCCTTTGCCATTTCATAAAATAAGGGCTTGGTGATGATGAGCTCCTTTAACTTGGCCTTATCTGAGAAGCACTGTATCTGCCCTTCCATTCTAAATGAAAGCTTTGCTGGATAGAGCAATCTTGGATGTAGGTTCTTGCCTTTCAGGACTTGGAATACTTCTTTCCAGCCCCTTCTTGCCTGTAAGATCTCTTTTGAGAAATCAGCTGACATTCTGATGGGAACTCCTTTGTAGGTTACTGTCCCCTTATCTCTTGCTGCTTCTAGGATTCTCTTCTTCATTTTTACCTTGGCTAATGTAATTATGATGTGCCTTGGTATTTTCCTTCTTGGGTCCAACTTCTTTGGGACTCTCTGAGCTTCCTGGACTTCTTGGAAGTCTATTTCCTTTGCCAGAATGGGGGAGTTCTCCTTTATTATTTGTTCAAATAACTTTTCCACTTGTTGCTCTTCCTCTTCTCCTTCTGGTACCCCTATAATTCAGATGTTGGAAAGTTTAAAGATGTCCTGGAGGTTCCTAAGCTTCTCCTCATTTTTTTGAATTCATATTTCTCCATTCTTTCCTGTTTGGTTGTTTCTTTCTTCCTTCTGGTCCACTCTATTAATAGTTTTGAGTCCCAGTTTCCTTCCCATCACTATTGGTTCCCTGTGCATTTTCCTTCATTTCTCTTATCGTAGCCTGCATTTGTTCATCTAATTTGTGACCAAAATCAACCAATTCTGTGAGCTTCCTGATCACCAGAGTTTTGAACTGTGCACCTGATAGGTTGGCTATCTCTTGGTCGCTTAAAAGGATGGGTTCTGGGGCTTTGATTTGTTCTTCTGTTTGAGCCATCTCTCTGTTTTGTTTTGTTTTTTTGGGTCTGGTCGAGCCTGTCACAATAAGGGGCGGAGCCTTAGGTGTTCACTAGGGCATGCCACCCCGTCGCTGGGTTGTGAGGTTGTATGTGGGGGCGGGGTCGAGAGGGAACAATGGCGGTTGCTCTGTTCTCCGTGGGACCTCAGTCCCTTCTGCTGCTTCCCCCAAGCAAACTGGGACCCTATGGTGCCAATTCCCGCGTGGGTGGGCTTGTGCACACCGTGGGACCCTCCAAGGACCTCTCCTGTGAGGCTAGGTGTCTCTCCATGCACCTCAACTCCCACAGGTGTCCTCAATCAGTGTCCCAAGGCTCTATTTCCCAGTGCTGGGATCCTGGGTTGCACGCACTGCCTAGCTTTACAATTGCTGCCTCACTGGGTCTGCCGGTTGCCACCCCTCAGCCGGGTCTGCCAGCTGCCGCTTGCGCACTCAGGATCTACCCGCTATGGTCTTGCGCACCCCAGACGCCTTTTGCGCCCGGTCCCAACTCTCTCTGCTCTCCACGCCACGACCTATACCTGGCTGCTCATCTCGACCCCTCCTACCAGTCTGGATGAACGGATCTATTTCAACTCCTTGGTTGTCCAACTTCCATTCAGATCAACTTTGTCTGTTCTAGATGTTATTCTGTTTCTAAATTGTTCTTGTTCCTTTCTTGGTTGTGCGTGGAGGCACAGTGCGTCCACCTATGCCTCCTTCTTGGCCAGAAGTCCGGATTTTTTATATATAGCATTGTATCATCTAGAAATAGAGATCACTTCACTTCTTCCTTTAAAATTTGGATTCCTTTAATTTCTCTTTCTTGCTTCGTTGCTCTGGCCAGTAATTCCAGTACTCTGTTGAACAGAACTGATGAAAGGGGGCATCTTTGTCTTGTTCCCATTCTTATAGGAAAAGCGTTCAGTATTTCACCACTGAGTATGATGCTTACTGTAGGTTTTCCATGTATGACTTTTACTATGTTGAGATAGTTTTATTCTATTCCTAGCTTGTTAGTGTTTTTATCAGGACAGTTATTTGTTTTTATTTAACAAATATTTCCTTAGAACTGGTTCCTCCACCTACAGCTGAGATGAGTTCTGTAGGAGTCTTACTTAACCACGTGTACTGTCCTCTGGGTGTCAGAGGCCCTAACGCCCCGCAGGCATGAGCACCTACCTCCCTTAAGGTGCTATTTGACTGCTCACAGCTCTTAAAGAGAAAACAATCTTCATGCTGCTTTAAGATAATATCATCAAACAGCTTAACAAAAGTAAACAGCACTTATCAAAGAAAAGAACTTATTATATTGGATACTCATAAAATCCAGCTGGCCACCCTGGCTGGTGTGTCTCAGTGAGTTCCAACTGAATGCCAGCCTGTGCACCAAAAGGTCATTGGTTCAATTCCCAGTCAGGGCACAGGACTGGGTTGCAGGCCTGGTCCCCAGTTGGGGTTGTGCAAGAGGCAACTGATTGATGTATCTCTCTCTCTCCATCTCTTTCTCCCTCACTTCCCTTCTCTCTAAAAAATAAAACTAAAAAAATCCAGCTGGACATCCTCAAGAGCCACAAAATGTATGCAGAGATTATCATAGCAACAGTTTGGTTCTGACACTAACACCAATTCCAAAAGCAAGGGTGAATTCTCCCAGCTCTATGCTCCAGTGAGATTTAAGACACTGAGGTCTGGAGAAATAACAGAGGAACCCAGAGTGGACCCAGGACCATGGAGGCTCCCACAGGATAAAGTGGGGAGGAGAGTGGGGTAGCAACCACCTTCCTGCCTGTGAAGCTCTGAGCTTTGCAGGAATCATAGAGGTATTGCTCTTGCCAATGAGATGTAAGGCCAGGAAGGGTTACATTTCCAGGAGACATGACCACTTGGATCTCCTTGACTCACTTCCTCTAGAGAGACACACATCTTCCTGGATTAGTGGGATGTGAAGCCGAGGGAAGAGAAGAAGCCAAAGTCCCAATGTGCAGGAGAAGGAGCAGTCACAGGTCCTGAGCAGAAAAGCCTTGCAGTAGGGCCTAGGGCCGGGGACAGCTGCACAGGAGGCAGCAGTTGGGAGGCTTGGGTAAAGTCGGGAGTGCTAGGAGTTGGCAGAACAGGGGCTGAAATGTGGCAGGTTAGGGTCCCAACAACAGCCTCTCTAAGACCATATGAGGCAGATGGCTGAGTGCAAGAGCTTGGAAAACACAGCTGAGCCACCAAGAACTGTGCACACAAGAAGGCCCCTGAAAAACTTAAGAGCCTTTTTACAGGAAATTGCCCCCAAAGTGAGCAAATTCTAAATCAGAAACACTAACCAATCAAACAATCCCAACTGGCCAAATCCATGGAAAAGATGGAATACAGAAAGTAACATCAAGTAGCCCCCAGACCTAGAAAAAGCTCGTAGCACTTCAGTGCACAGACAGCAGCCTGGCCCACAGCTAGGCCCCCACTCCACTGACTGCCTGCTTCTCGGTTCAGAACCACAGATGCTTCCACAGAGCAGGGCAGCACTCAGTTCCTGGGTGAGGTACTTGGTAAGAAGACACCCCTTGGTCTCCTTTCAATGGGGAACTGGGTAGAAAGTGATAAAGGATGTGGAAACCAAAATCTTCTAAGATGGGTTTAAGATGAACACATAAGGCTCATCTTAAGAGGTCAACAGGTCAACTTTAGGCCAAAGAGAATGGGGTCACCATGTCTTTTCTTACTCTGTTCCCAATCCCCAGTCCTGGGTGCTAATAATCCCCGCCACACCCCACCGGGGTGGTGGATGAGCAGGCTACTCCCTGGGGCTCCTCTGCTCCTGGAGGATCTCGGTGTTAACCAGAGCCTTCACGGCCCCTTGCACAGGGGCACTGAGAAAGACCAGCTAGAAAGGCAGTTGGGACTAAGAAAACTTGGAGCGCTCAGGAAGTGCTGCTGACGGCTCTGCATAGTAACAGAGCAATGACTAGGAACAGGGTGGTGGGGGATCAACACTGAAGGGAACACCGAACCCAAGGCCTGGAGCACGGTGCCTGGCTGGAGGGAAGAGCAGGCCCACAGGCAGCCCTCTTAGCTGAGGGCATCACAGGAGGTTCATGGCTTCATGTCCCACTTGCTACCAGCTATCTTCTCATCTAATCAGGCTGTGGGCCCAGAATCCAGAGGAAGGGAACCCTCTGGAAGCACCCCAGGGTTTGTTCCCAGGGCAGACATGTTTCTCATATCTAAAGGTCCTGACATCTAATATCCTCTAATGGGCTGAAAAATAAGGGCACTGACACCTAGAAAGGGAGAGAAGAGAGATCCTCCACACCTAATTTTAGTGCTATTACTACCAGCGCTATGTTAAAAATGTTAATTATGACATTAAGATGGTGTCTGAGAATAGAACAGCATTTTAAGTCAAATTAACTTATGATCCATTGATTTTTTAAAGTACATTTTATTATGCTATTACAGTTGTCCCAATTTTTTCTTTTTTCTCCCCTTTCTCTCCCTCCACCCAGCACCCCATCCCACCCTCCAGCATTCCCACCCCTGCCTTAGTTCATGACCATAGGTACATATATGTTCCTTGGCTTTTCCATTTCCTATACTATTTAAACTCCCCCTCTCTATTTTGTGCCTACCAATTATGGTTCTTATTCCCTGTACCTTTCCCCCCATTCTCCCCTTCTCTGTCCACAATGATAACCCTCCATGTGATCTCTGTTTCTGTGATTCTGTCCCTATTCAGGTTGTTAGCTTAGTTTTTGTTTTCCAGGTTCAGTTATGGATAGTTCTGAGTTTGTCATTTTACTGTTCACAGTTTTTGATCTTCTTCTATTTCTTACATAAATCCCTTTAACATTTCACATAAATAAATAAGGGCTTGGTGATGATGAACTCCTTTAACTTGACCTTATCTGAGAAGCACTTTATCTACCCTTCCATTCTAAATGATTCCTTTGCTGGATAGAGTGATCTTGGATTTAGGTCCTTGCCTTTCATGTCAAATATTTATTTTTTTTAAAGACTTTATTTATTTACTTCTAGAGAAGGGAAGGAGAGGAATAAGAGTGGGAGAGGAACATCACTGTGTGGTTACCTCTCACATGCCCCCTACTGGGGACCTGGCCCACAACCCACATATGTGCCCTGACTGGGAATCTAACTGGTGACCCTCTGTTTACAGGCCCGCCCTCAAGCCACTAAGCCACACCAGCCAGAGCTGACTCCAAATTCTTCTTTCCAGCCTTTCTTGCTTGTAAGGTTTCTTTTGAGAAATCAGCTGATAGTCTTATGAGAACTCCTTTGTAGATAACTATCTCCCTTCCTCTTGCTGCTTTTAAGATTCTCCCCTTATCTTTAATCTTGGGTAACTTAATTATGATGTGTCTTGGTGTGTTGCTAAGCCTCTCTTCATTTTTTTTTTAATTCTTGTTTCTTCATTCTGTCCCAGTTGGATGTTTATTTATTCCTTTTGCTCCAAATCATTGATTTGAGTCCCAGTTCCCTTCCTTTCATTCATGGTTCCATGTATATTTTCCTTTATTTCACTTTGTGTAGCCTACATTTCTTCCTTCATTTTGTGACTGAGCTCAACAAATTCTGTAAGCACCCTGATTACCAGTGTTTTGAACTCTGCATCAAGTATGGTATCTATCTCCTTTACACTTTAGTTCTTTTTCTGGAGTTTTTTTTACCTGTTCTTTCATTTGGGACACATTTTTTTCTCTCAGTGCACCTGTTATCTTGTGAGGGGCAGAGCCTTAAGTATTCTCCAGGGTGGAGAAACCTCTTCACTGCATAGTGGCACTGTCTGTAGGAGAGAGGTCAGAGAAGGAACTATGCCACTAGCTCAGCTCTCGCCCCAGTTTCCGTCACTTCCCACAAGAGGATTGTGTCCTTTCAGGTGCTGATTCACAGGTGGGTGGGTTTAGGTACATTCTAGGTCCTTGCAGACCTCACCAACCAACTCTCCTGTGAGACTGGGAATTTCCCCCACCATGGCAACCCCCACAGATTTTTACAGTCAGAGGTTTTGAGTCTTTAGTTTCCTGTGCTGAAACCCTGGGTTTCGTGGCCTGTCTCACTCCCCCATTGTTCCTCCCGGCTTATCCACATGCAAATGTCGGATCACACAGTCTGCACCTTCCTTGCCGTGCATTCTCTCTGCCCCCGTATCTGCCTCTTACCAGTCCAGATGAATGTTTCTTTAACTCCTTGGTTCTTCGACTTCCATGCAGGTTGACTTTCTGGCAGTTCTGGTTGTTTTTTTGTTTGTTTGTTTTTAAATTGGTTATTACCCTTCTTTTGGTTGTGCAAGGAAGTGAAGCGCTTCTGCCTATGCCTCCATCTTGTCCAGAACTCTGTAATCCACAGTTGATGCTCACGGTGTCTGCTACTGTAATGAAGTAAATGTAGGGTGATATTAAATAGGTGATTGAAAAGTTTATGTGTTTTTTCCATAAAATAAAATACAAATATTTCATTTTCACAAAAAAAAATTTTATTTGGATATTTTAAGTATGTTAGCAAACTCCTGCATGATATAATATTGACTACTGCCAATTAAAGTCTCTATTTGAATGCTATCAACTTCAACTAGTCCACCTGACTGTGGATCATTGTCCACTGAGAAAACTCCAGCATGAAACTTCGCAAACCACCTTTGACACATTTCATCAGTCATGCCACCTTCTCCATAAACTGCACAAATCTTTTAATGCATTTCAGTTGCATTTTTACCTTTATTGAAATAGTAAAGGATATTACTTTTAAAATGTTATATATTTTCTTCCATCTTCAATAATAAAACTGTTACACAAAAATTCGCCAATTGTCATGTTTCATTTAAATGTGAGCTGATATGACAGCTATCAAAATAATATACCAAAATCATTTTACAATGATGTTAAAGACAATTAAATTCTTCTAGAGCCATCACATGAAAAAAAACAAATTTTTGGCCAATCCAATTAACTAACTTACAATTTCCACAAATATCTGAACACAACACACCCATGATTTCCAGCTTCCACAAGTTGTTACAAACACCATACTCTGTAACAAGAAACATTTGCTAAATATTACAGTCAAGGAATCACTAAGCAAAAGAAAGAAACAGAATGAGGCCAGAAAGAGGAAAAAAGTGAGGGACAGAAGAAAGAAAGAAACAAATTGTGAACCTATGAACACTGGTCATTATATAAGAAAGAATGATAGTGTGGGTTGTCCCCACCAATTTTTGAAAGACTCCGTATCATACAAACATACGTACAGAAATACACAGAGGGAAAAATTTCAAACTCAAGCAAATAAAGAAAATATCAGGTTAGAAGTAAAAGATAGCAAAGACAGATGGTTGGTCACATGAAGAAATTACTGAATGCCCACTGGACTTGAGTAGAATCAGGTCAAGGCCAACCTTTGCCAACAGATGCAGGAAAGCAGTGAGGACAAAGCCAAGACAAAGAGAACTGAAGTGGGAATGGGAAGTGAAGACATCTTTACTGGAGTATGTTTTCATCCCTGGACTAAACAGCATACATGAAAATGTGTCCATTTGGATGACAAGGCTCTGGTGCCTGGAACAATCATAAGCACCAAGTTCTCCCCGGGCAGGAGGAGCTCTGCTTACAAAAGCCAGTATAAGCCACACATGGCAATGACTCACTGGTTGTTATGACGAAAGCTATCCATATTCTACCAATTTTATTAACGAAGACTTTCCAAGTCCACAGAAATCTTTGCAACCCACAAGTAACAAAAACAGTTCCTCGTCTTATAGCCTCCACGAAGTACACCACGGATGGTATCTTCCTTTTTCGTGACTGTCAAGGACATTGGTCATATTTGCAGCTCAACTGCAATAGCCCTAAAGGATGATACTAACTTCACAGGGGAATTTGACAAAGATTATGGGTGCTAACCTGACACCTCATTAAACTGCATTTTACATAAGGCCATTTATCTATTTCTAGGTTCTCATTTTTAAGTATGGGCCCCTTGGAACCTCATGAAATGCATCACAACGCAAACTGGGAAAACTCACCCAGAATCCATGCATTTTCTGCCGCTCTTGGAAAAAGTGTAGAGATTGTTAACAGCGCACCTAGGGGAGATGGAACAGGTAATGAAGCCATGAACCTCTTGCATAGGAATCAGCAAAGAAAGCTCAGTAAAATGACACCCTGTGAACACTCAGAAGGGCCTACAAGGGTAACAGAGGAGAGTTACACACCTGAACCATTGTAATACCAGAAGGATCTAAGACAATTGGGCAGGTTGCTCTCTTTGGTGAGTGTCCTTTTTCAAACAGTTGGCCACCACTAAATAAAAGGTGAAACAGATTCCCATTACTCCACTGGTATACTCTCTTACTGCTTCTTTCTACTGCTAAACCGCAAAGAATCACGGGAACGCAGAATGTGAGCTCTCCAACTTGGGATAAAAGTGCATGGAGGCGTGCTTTTGTTTACCTGACTAAACCTGGATACCGCCCCCTTAATCTCGTATTAAGAAAACGGTAATACAGGGGACACAACACTTGGCCTGGGAGTCTGAGCCCTGTTAGCAATCTCACCTACAGGTCCAGACACCTTGGACAAGTCACCGCCCTTCTCAGACCCAATCCTTTCCTCTGTCACCGACGCAGCAGGGGGTGACCCTTGAGACCTATCCTCCCCTGCACTGTGGGATGCCCAGGGCAGAACCAAGGGGAATTCGTGGGATCCTCACCTCTGCGCCTCCCAAGGCTCCTCCGCGACCAGCCAGATCTTGCCCAACAACTCACTCCGGGGAACCGCAGGACTCTGCTACCGCTGGGGCCTAACTATTCCCCACGCCTCCGCCGGCAGGGACACAGCGATGCAGACGGGCTGGGCCTGGTCGCCGCGGCCGCCGCCACCCACAAGCCACAAGGCGCCTTCAGAGTAGTGCTGGGGGTCCCCGCCCCACACCCCGCCCGCTCGCGCAAACCCCTGCCCGCACAGCCACGCGCTCGCACGGTGGAGGCCCCACCCGACAGCAGCCAGCCAAGAGGACTGTGGCGTCCACCGCCATCGAGGCCAAAGCCGGCGGATCCCGCGCAGGGCTGCAAGCCACGGCGCGGAGGCAGTGCGCGTGCGCCGACGCGCACGTGATGGAGGTGCGCGTGCGCAGACGGACCCCGCTGGCCACCCGCCCGGCCCCGGGAGGGAACCCGGAAGAGTACCAGGACCCTGCTTCCCGCCGGGAGCGTCTCAACTGAATCCGCTCCGGTCAGCCTTTAGGTGGCGCGGAGCGGAGGACGGGCCCTCCGCTCGGGGCCCTCCCCGCCCTCCCCGTTTGTTCTCACTCCTGTTAGGGGTCCGGGAAAGGTGTCGTCCGTATGACCGCGCCCTGCAGCCCTGCAGGCCCGGTCCTTTCCTTGCTCTGAGACCTTCCCTGTCACCAGCGAGATTCCCCGGCAACAGGGTGAGGCGAAGGGAGGGCTGTGTCACGTCCGCCTAACGCCGGAGGTTTCACTAAAATACTGCGGAACAGGAAATGCCCAGCCGTGACGTAAGATAGTATTATTCATGTGCATGCACATGGTTCCTCCAAGGAAGGAGAAGATCGTGGAAACATAAACGTTTTCTAGTTTACCCACCTAATGCTTAAATACTGTAAAAAAAAAATCCGAAAATACAAACTTACAAAGTGAAATAAATACTTGGGTTCTCATTCCCAAGGAGAACTGTGCTTGCGTTAGGTAATAGTGTCAATAGTTTTCAAGAATGACATCGCAAGGACACTTCTTTGTGGTGGCCGTGTTCATGGCCAATTGTTTCTTAAAAGCTGGTGGAGGGGGGCAGGATTAAAAATATAGTCAGTCAGCTGCCAACCCAGAAAACACCTCCACAAATGGACAAATGAAGAAAAAAGTTTTATATGTCGTTCAGTAAGCATTAAACCAGATGGCCGTTGCACAGAAAGAAACGGGCCTCATCCTCCCCCCAGCTGGGCAGGCGGGGACGTTAGGGCCGTGCTCCCAATGAAAGGGTGACTGGTCTCGTGTGACAGGACACCACCATTTGCTATACTCCCTTCACAGTCCAGTACAAGGTCACCGGTAATCTGGGTCTCCTTTACCCCAAGGAAAAAAGGAAAGCTCCCGTAACTCCCTGACAAGCAAACAGTGCCTAGCCCAAAGTCCCCTGGTAATAGACACAGGGACAGTGTTCTCCTTGAGCACAACCTGCAGCATTAAGCTAACCCTGCACCAAATCCATCCTGCCCCAAATTCGCTTTTGGAAGTGGCTGCTTCGTGCTCAGGACCAGTCGTCCCCAGCTGTTGCTGCCACTGAGTGTGGCATATGCCTGGATTCTCACCGATGGAAGGCTGGAATGCGAATGACAGTGGCCACGTCTCTGGGCCTGAGTCAGGAAACCCGCAGGGAGCGTTTCTTTGTGCTCATTTCCATTTTCACCAGGTAAAGGATGAAAGCTGTGCAGAGCACCTTAGAAGGTTTACTGTGAGGATGAGCAGCACGCCCAGCAGCCTGAGTGCCCAGACTCCAGTTCCCACTCCCCCGAGTGCACTGACCCGTGCTCAGTGGAAGTCCGGGGTGCCCTCTGCGCCTTGCTCCTCTCTGGCTCTCTGTCCTGCAAACGCCCACTGTCCTGCCCCCTCGGGGTGACCAGCTCTGTCCCTTCAGCTCAGGGACAGTCCTCATCCCTGTACCATGGTGTGGACCCCTCTGGGCAGTGAGCTGGAAACCCTCAGGAATCGCCTCTCTCTCTCCAAATGACTAAAAAGTGTCATTTTACATACTTCCCCCTTTTGAGAAACGTGTTTAAGCTGGGCAGGTAACCTGGGCTCTGTGATTCTGTCTTGACAAGAAGCAGCAGCAGTGTGCCTCTCATGGTGGCTTCATGCAGGTATCTAGAATGGAAAGCTTTCTCTTTTTGTTGTAGAAATTGCAGACATTTTCCCCAATCTGTCATCTGTCTTTTTAACTTAATTTTTTACTTTTTTATGTTCTGTCACGTAGACACTTTTTACTTCTACGGTGTAAAACTTTCACATCCTGTTCACACTTTTCATCTGTTTTGTCATTGTCCTTGAAGAAGCCTTTCCCACCTTTAATGGTCTCATTCGTTGCCTGTGTTTTCTCCTGTTTCTTTCTCTCCAGTGCATCAATTCTCTTACGATGCCTCACACCTGATTTGCAGGCTTGCAAAGTCAGTTTCCTCAAACTCCAAGTTGCTTTCCAAGCGTTGACCTTGTACAGCGATGGGACACAAGTCATCCTGCAGCCTCGCCCTCCCCATCGGCGGGGACTCCAGGGACAGCCTGGCCCTGGAAGCTGTGGGGGAGCCTGGGGCTGTGTGCCTGGTCCCTGAGACCTGGTCCAACTCAGAAAGTCCATCACTGCACCCAAGGGAGACATGCAGCCTCTGCACCTCGGACACACAGACCGTTTAAACTTCAGCTTTACTGGGGAACAGCTAGCACACGAAATGATAAGATGCTTAAAGTGTGCACTGCGGCGATTTGACATAAATATGTTTGGTGAAAGGATTCTCCCATCCAGTCAACATATTCATCACCTGACTTATGTACCTTTGGATGGTGCTGTTGTTAATTTTGGTGAGAATCCTTAAACTCTCTGATTGCAGTGATTCACAACACAAGTGTTATCAACTGCAGTCACAGTGTTGGATATGAGATCTGAAGGTTTGAACCTCTTACCAGCCATTCTCTATTCCCCCACCCCTGGCGGGCCTCTTTTGTACTGTCTGTTTCTGAGAGTTTGATTATTTTTTCTTTTTGAGATAACACATAAAATTAGTGATACCACGTAGACTTTGTTTTTATCTGTCTGGCTTACTTCATTTAGAATAATACCCTCGAGGTCCATCCTTATGGTCACAAATGGCTGGATTCCCTTCTGTCTCAGAGTTGAGTACCATGCCGTTCTATATGCACACGTCACATCTTCTGTGCCCATGCATCCGCTGACGGACCAGGTTGTTTCCGTATCTGGGCTGTTGTGAAGAACACCGCCACAGCCGTGGGGGTGCAGATCTCTCTTCAGGGGCCAGCTTTCATTTCCTTTGGATAAATACCCAGACCTGTGATGGCTGCATCATACAATGGTTCTATTTTTCACTTGTCGAGGATCTGCCATACTTTCTTCTGGATGAACCAATTTGACCTCATTCATGGTTGGCATGGGCTGATTAGAAATATATACGTGTTCCAAATAAAATATAAAAGTTTGGGTACATCCTGACTGTCTCACCCAAGTACAAACAATGGATCAAAAGCGAGACTCACAGCTGAAAAGTGGAAACAACCCAAGTGTCCATCAGCAGGTGGGTAGATAAACAAAATATGGTTTATATAATGGTTACCATTCACCCTATCAAAAGAAGGAACTTCTGACACAGTCTACAACATGGATGAACCTTGAACACATTATGCTGACTGACTAAGCCCAAAAGAACTGTACAAACACCTGCAGTAGGCAAACTCACAGTGACAGATAGTGGAAAGGTGGCTCCCAGGACCTGGCGGAGATGGATGAGGAGTTCATATTTATTGGATACAGAGTTTCAGTTTGGGAAGAGGAAACAGTTCTGGAGATGGCCAGTGCTGACTGTGGCCCGACAACGTGAATGTGTTCATTGCCACTGAATTTAACCTTTAATGAGGTTAAAATGGTAAATTTGTTACATTATTTCACCACAATAAGAAAGGAAGGAAGGCCCAGGCTGGTGTGGCTCAGTGGTTGAGTGCTAGTCTGTGAACCAAAGTGGGTCTCCATTTCGATCCCCAGTCAGGGCACATGCCTGGGTTGTGGGCCGGGTCCCCAGTTGGGGGCGTGCAAGGAGGCATTGATGGATGTATCTCTCACACAGTGTTGTTTAAAAGAGGGGGGAAAGGAAGGAAGGGAGGGAGGGAGGGAGAAAGGGAGGAAGGAAGGAAAAGTTTAATTGCCCAGGTGAATAGCAGGGGTAAGAGACTGGCAGGCAATCCAGAAAAATCATCCCCCTGATCCTGCAGGACACCGAGATGGTTAGTCACTTTCTGCATCTGCACTCCCCACCTTCACAGAGAACATCCTGTTCTGTCCTGAATCAGAGATATTTCCATTTAGTCTTTCTGTGTGTCTGACATTTTATTCATAGGATCCTTGAGTGGTAGTGAAATTTCTGGCCCAAGAGTGATACATAGGCTAAAAATTGTGATATGTGCACTAAAGTTTCCTAATTGGACTTTGGGGCAGGCCTTGGGTAATTCATAGACTCCGGGAAACTGTAGACACCATCTGAAGGATGTGAGCACATGTACAGCTTTCTAGGAATTTAGGTTCTCACAACGTCTCTTGGAATAAAAGCTGCCTGAGGGTAGAGGACGTGTGTCCCCTGCTGCAGAATCCTGAACATCTTGAATATCGAGCTTTGCCAAATTCCATGTTTGTTGTTGTCATCGTTGTTTTCCGAAGTGGTTGTACTGCTCCAAATTGATTTTTCCCCCCAATTTCTATTTGTTTATTTTTGGAGAGAGGGGAAGAGAGGGGAAGGGAGGGGAAGGGAGGGAGAGAAGGAGAGAAACATCCCTGTTGGAGAAACAATGACCAGTCGCACAGGTCCCCAGCTGAGGACTGGTCTGCAACCCAGGCATTGTGGTGGCCGGGAATCAAACCAGCAACCTTTTGCTTTCAGGTTTGTGGCTCAACCAACTGAGCCACGCCAGGGTCAGGGCACCATTCAGGGTTTTAAAGTCATTTGTTAATCTGACAAGTCCATCTACCCAGGAACTTTTTTACACCTTTATTCCACTCTTGCAAGGTCTTAGCATTTCTGCTTTCCATAAATGCCTTTGTCACCTCCCTCTCTCACCAGGTGACACTCTGAAGTAGGAATGGCAAAGAGCACATCCCAGCATACTTCGTGTTCAGAATGGAGAGAACAGAGCGTCTGCTGGGAAAGAGGTAAAGAGTGATGCTGACACTTGAGGACAGTTCTGGAGGCTGGTCTGAGGTTGTTGGGTCAGTAGCAGGGGACATTGCTTTCCCCCGATCTCCAGGAGAAGTGCGCACGTGGCAGTTAACATGTATGTATGGCAGTTACTTATATGGCAGTTACACATATGTGTTTGAATCTTTCAAACTGGTTGCCAGCCTGGAATGACCGATGACATCAGAGGCTTCCAACCATCCTGATTGGAAGGATCAAACTCTGTGGCGCTTGGCAGCGAGGGTGGACAATAGCCTGTCTCTCCAGCCCTGTAAGCACCCTGATTTCCTGAAAGAGAAGAGTTTGAAAGAAATCATGGCTGGCCATGAACAGAGTCTCCAGTCTGACAACCTGAGCCCCCAGCTGAGCACCTCGGCATATCCCCTGGAGGTGACAGTAATTCAGGTCAACCCAGGACCATCAGGTGAGGAAACAGGGGGCAGAGGGATTTAACAGGGGTGACCATTAAGGAGGAAGGTGTGAGGAGGGTGAGGAGGGTATGTGTGAAAGAAAGGGGAGATTCGGAAAGCCAGGGATTGGAGGAGACCACAGGAGCTGGGGACAAGGATGTCCCCATGACAGGAAAGCCTAGGAGGCAAGGAAAGAGGGTTAGGAGATGAGAGTCAAAGGTGAGAGAAGGGAAGGGGGGACACCATGAGGGCTCCTTTTGTTCCCCTTCCATGGGACAAATGACCTGTAACAAGGAGGAGTTTTCAGGACGGAGAAGTAGAACAATGGCAAGGTGAATGTGGAAGGGGACGAACATCACCACAGGGGAACGGTGAAGAGACGGCTGGGGAGAAGGCCTGCAGCCCGTGAGACTGGAGAGAGTGGAGGGGTTTGTTTGAGGAGGATATGGGTGGGGTGGAGTGGGCATCTGGTTTAGGTGACCTCTAGCTGAATTCCAAAGGCAAAAAAAAAAGCCTTTTATTGTATCCTGGGTTCTTCACTCAGCTTCCTGTGTGGATCCCAGCCCCCTGCCTCCAAACGCTGGCGGCAGTAAGAGGAAGAGGGGGCGGTCAACAGAAGAGGAGGGCGAGGAGGAGACCGCCCCCAGGTCTGGAAACATCGGGGTCGTAGAGACGGTGTGTGGCCAGGAAACGAGGCTGAAGAAGCAGCGCACATCCACGGTGCTGCCAGAACACCACGAGGCCTTCGCCAGGCTGCTCAGTAAGAAGACGCCCTGGAGAGCACCCTCCAGTCCTTAAAAAGAACATTTTAATACCTGTACTTTTCCAATAGAAAAGAACCCCCTGCTAGCTGGTACACTCTCTGTCCTGGGAGGACTCCTGATGGGTCGCCCATCAGGGACACTTAGAAGTGATGCAGGGTTAGGCTGAACTTGAAAAGGCTTGCACGTGGGGTTATGAGGCCTGGTTTCAACTGTACCTCTGAGACTTCTTAGCTCTGAACAGCCCTTTGAATCCAAATACCTGCACCTGTGTAAGGGGGCATCATGAGGCCACTGCCGCACCCTGATGTGCTGTCATGGAGAAAATGACTGACTGGCTAGGGCAGCGCCAGAGGCACACTCAAGTGTGATGAGGGGGCAGCACTGATTATTTAAGATCTGAGTGATGCAGGTATGCTACTGCCACCCTACCTGTCACTCTGTCCCCCCACACTGGGTGGGTGGGGGTAGTGTCACCCTTGCTTCCTTGCCCAGAGAACAATCCCCCCTGTCCCTCTTCCAATCAGCTTCAGCCTTGGCCACAACCTGAACCTTCCCCAAGAGGAATACGGTTCTCTTCTTTGCCCTGCAATGCGCCCCTGGCAACCCTGTTCCTGTGGCCAAGCTGATACCTGCCCTCTCTTCACAGAGGATCCTGTTGTGAAAGGGTTCCTGGAGTGGGACAGAAGCCTGAGGCTCACAGACAAGGTAAGAGGTATTCCTGTTCTACCTTTGATTTCAGGGCAGTGGGGGGGCTTCCTGAGCCCACAGTTTCCAGTCCAACCGGATGGCTCATCACCACTTCCCTTCAGGGACCCAGGCGTTTCTTGCAGCGTGGACGGCAGCCCTGCCTCTGGCCTGGCTTCCCTGGGATCTGAGCCCAAGGCCTCTCCCTGTGGTTGCTGGCACATCAAGTCCCCTGTTCTCTCAGCTCTTGGGGACTCCCCCTCGCTCCAGCTTATCAGAGACCCCGTGCTGCCGGCCGTCCTCTACTCATGCCCTGAAACCCCCAGTCCTTGCCGTCCCGGGAGCACCAGGCATTCCCTTGTCCCACTGTTCTTCCCCTTTTACCACGTGAGTCCTCTAGCATGTTCCTCCCCTCTTTCCACCAGTACCTGCTGGCCATGGTCATCGCTTACTTCAGCCGTGCGGGCCTCTTCTGCTGGCAGTACCAGAGAATCCACTTCTTCCTGGCCCTGTGAGTGTGTGCTGAAGCCCATCAGTCAGCGTTCATCCTCTGGGGAGTGCAGGGAGAGAGCAGGCCTCCAACCTGTCTTCTGCTCTTCCAGCCATTTCTGCCGTGTACTCAGTGTGTACCCATGATAGGATGTAGTATAGCATTTGTTATACTGTTCTTTGTCAAAACCAGCAACCCTAACGTCAGTTAAAAGATGGAACAAAGAAAAAGAAAACATAAAAGCCTCATAAAGAACTGACTCCACTCTTCCCCTGAGTGAACGGGCTCGAGACTATTTCTAATTTTTCCCTCCCTCTACCCCCACCTCATACACTACCAAATGTGGTGGTGTTTCTCCTCGATCGAGGCCATCTTTAAATAACACAGACCTGTTGTGAAAGACTCCCCAGGGCCCTGGTCGGGTTGCTTAGCTGTTTGGAGTGCCGTCCAGCACACCAAAATGTTGCCGGTTCGATCCTGGTCAGGGCACCTGCAGGAGGCAATCGACCCATGTTTCTCTCTCACATCAAGGTTTCTCTCTCTCCCTCTCTCTAAAATCAGTAAACATGTCCTTGGGTGAGCAGAAAACACCACGACCCCTGGGGACATTTCTTCCAAGCCTCTCTGAATATACTTCTAAAACACGGGTCTAACCTCTGCACCACCCAGCTCCCAACAGTGTCGTTGGCTGACTTTGCTCTAAACCAAAGCCAGAGTTCCCAGTTTGACACCAGCTCTCTGCGACCTCCATCACATTCACTCCCCACCCTGACATGGCAATCTTCGTTTCACTGCCCTTCCCTGATTTTATGTTGTGTTTTAGGTCCTGGTATTTTTTACACATATGTAACTAAAAGAAATGATTTCTTCTGAAAACTAACTCAAACACCAGAATCTTCAGACCCCCTGACTTCTGTAGCCAAGTAACACTTCAATAAAATTCTAACACAATGTGGTATTTTGGATTACAGGAATTTCTCATCTCCACCTTTCTCCTTCTTTAATCCCATCAGACTAGACCAGTGTCGAAGAAGGGCTTGTCAAAACATCAATGGCTCCCTAAAACACTCAGCACAGTTCTTTTCATGTTACAAAGTTTAAGTTATATTGAGTCTCTGAGGTAATCAGTTTTGCACTTGACTATGAGACAGAACATTTCATCATTCATTCTGTGAAACCTTATCAAGTGCATCTCAAGTGCCCGGAAATGTGAGGTTGGGAAGAGAATTCAAGAAGGGCTGCTGAGTGCATGAGCTGAGGAACCAAGCCCTCTACTGGACACTTGGCAGGAAAGTGATGAATACTGCAATGGGCCGGTTGGGCCCTACCCACAAGAAATGTCTAGGGACTTACACTATAGGGAGACAGGTGTGTGCACACACAGCAGGTTAAAGGAAAGGAGTGGGTTTCCCCACTGAATCTTATCTGCATCATCAAGGTATGAGAGGTGCCCTTCAGGTCCCAGCTCTGCAAGGACTTCTTGATGACGGGGTGGCACTCTGTGACACTGGATAGGGCTCCTGTGGGTCCTGTGTGAAGCTGACCCAGTCTGTGTCCTTTCTGGAAAGCAGATCTCAGGCAGGGGACCTTCTTGTCCAGCTCCTGACTGACACCCTCATGGCTTTCCTCAGCTACCTGGCTCTTGATATGGAAGAGGATTACCACACCCCTAAAGAGGCCATCTTTTCCTTCCTCTATGGGGACAGCAACTGTGCCCGGCGTCCCTTGTTCCACAAACTGCGATTTCAGTTCTTTCGTTCCATGGGCTACAGGGCATGGGTCACCAAGGAAGAGTGCGAAGAGGTAGGTGGGCTGTGG
>PVIA01016112.1:0-20149 GCA_004024845.1 Tonatia bakeri | reverse complement strand
TTCCTTCCTTCCTTCCTTCCTTCCTTCCAACTCAGAAAAGCTAGTTCCAAAGTACTGTGGCCTGTGTGCAGCATCCCTTGCAGACTCCACGCCCCGGTAAACAGGATGAGGTGAGTAGGCTGGGTAGAGCCGGGGGTCCTGCAGGGAGGGACTCCCTGACAAGCATGAACTGCCCAGACGGTGAGTTATCAGCTGGAATCCCTGTGGGTCTGCTGATCCCTACTGAGCCTGTGGGTTGACCTCTCCTCCTCCAGGTCAAATTGTTCTCCTTGTGGACATGAGAGACGCTTGCTCCCTGTTACTGTCCTGAGTGCTGCTGCCGCTTTGTGACTGACCTCCGAGGACCTGGGCCATTAGCTCCCTGCGGCTCTCACATCCTCCCCCGCTCCCTAGCACTTACTGTCAGTTGATACTGACACCCCTACTTTTGGGGAAGGCCGGACAGGCCTCCACTACCTGCGTCTGTGTGGCCACCACTGCCCCGGCTGGCCAGGCGGTGCCTCTCCCACCCTATGACACAGTGCTTTCTGCTTCTCTCTGGTGACTTCCTGGCACCCTCCTTGCAGTTCCTGAGTGGAAAGTCTTAGGGATGCCTCTAGCCTCAGGGCTTGCTTCCCCTCCCCCAAGCTGTGGCTGAAACTGAGAAAACAACCCTCAACTGCCAAAGCCAAGTCTGAAAGTCAGCTCAGTGCCACCGAGTCCTTCCCAGCCCTCAGAGCTACTGACCATCAGTGTCCAGTGACTGCAGCTCACCGCAGTTTCTACCCCTGTCCTCAAAACTGAGAAAGCCACGTGCCGGCAGATGCTATTGGCGAGGACTGTGGTTGGCTGCCCGAAACCAGCCCCTGAGAAGCTGGTTCTAATAGACAGGAATGCGTAACGTTGGTTGTGAGATTTAATTTTGAGCAGGCCCCCACTCAGAAGCGTGTAGGCATTTAGTAGAATGGTATCTTCTCATTGACCCATTTCAGCCCAGTGAGATCGTCTCTTCTGGGTCTACCGGTTACTTGCCGACCGCTCATGGGCACCAGGTCACTGCGTGGGCCATGTCGCTCCGGGTGCTGCACGAGCTGACCAGCAAAGCCACTGCAGCTAGGCTCTGGAGCAGAGGAGTCACATGTGTCACACACCGCTGCGGACCAAGGGCCTGGATACTTGTGGGCTTTTATTGTTTGTTTCTTTGAAAAGAATGCTAGGGTATGTTTGAAGCCCTAATGGTTCAAACCGTGGACGATGAAGATGAATCTTCATGAAGCTGATTTCATTAATACAAAGCTGCAAAGCAGAAACGGCAGCTGAGTTGAGAATCCTTGAAACACGTGGGCTGCTGATTGCCAACACGGCCCCGCCGATGGCAGCAAACACTGGCGTGGCATCAGACTCGGGCATCAGGAGGAAAAGGCGGCGTTCCTGTTTCCGCTCTCTGCTCAGACTGAGCTCGCATGGTGCTGGAGCTTTGACAACTGGAACAGCGTGTCGCCCACTCGGAGCCAGATTCTCCTTGTGTGATTGTCCTGGCTTAGTTGTCATCTGGAGCTCGGTGACTTTGGGGCACGCTTGTCCCTGGCTGGGATGTGTCCCTGAGCAGGGGCACCGCCCCGGCGGGCCTCCTGGGGACAGCCCCCGCTAGCCTGAATCCCGCGATGGCACTGGTTTCTGCCTGCCTGATTGTGTGCAGACAGGCTGCCAGCAGTCTCTTTTTGCCCAAGGAGGGGAGCTCGCTGCCTCACCCCGAAGAGCAGGCCCCGCGCGCTCCCATGGGTGTCTGGTGGCAGCGCACCCAAGCGCTCGCCCAGGGCACCCCCAAATCACTCTGATTTCCTGCATAGTCCAGTGGGTGGTGGGACAGAGGCGCCAACGGTGCCAGTGGCCAAGGGGTCCGGGTTGTGAGGCTCTGGCCTGATGGGGGCCTCAGACCTGTTGGGGGCAGTTACGGGCTCCGGTAACTCCATGGAGCTGAGTGAGGACAAGCCAGAAGGAGGGGCTCTGAGGGCCCAAGAGAGCAGAGTGGAGAGCCTTGGGGGCCAAGCACCCATGTGGGGTCCCTCTCGGTTTCTTCAGCACTGATTCCAGTCCACCTTGTTTTGTCCTCTTCACGCCTGTGTTCCGTGTGTCCCTGTACCCTTCAACTTCTATGCTCTAGTCCACGGAGATGTGTTAATTTTTCACCCAGTATTCATTTCTGACATATAGCTAGCTATAACGATTAATTTTTGAACATGGACTTGTGTTCCTTGACCCTGTTAAATTCACTTATTTAGTGGCATTTTTTGGTAGATTCCTTAGGATTTTCTCTGCAGATGATAAAGTTGCCTGCAACCAAAGGTAGTTTTGCTTCTTCCCTTCTACTCTGTGTGCCTTTGTTTCCTTTTCTTCCTTTTTTTTGCCCGGCGAGAGCTTCAGGTCGGCACTGACTGGAGGGGTGAAGAGGACCCCCCGTCCTGTGCTAGCCTTCTGTCTAGCACCGAGGGGGGTGTGAGCCAGAAAGTTTTCGCAGTGCATTTTATCAAGTTTAGGAAGTTCCCTTTTAGTTTGTGGACAGTTTTTTTTTTTTGGTCATAAAAAGGTTATTAAATTTTTGTCAAATGCCTCTTCTGCACCTAACCATGCAAAGTTGGCAACAACTGAACTTACAACACCAGGCATCTTCCCTGGAGTGAATCAGAAGGCACCTGTCAGGTGACATCTGAATGGGCACTGGAGCACTTAGGGAGAGTTTTCAGGTGTAGTGGATAGTACTTACAGCCCTGGCTGGTATGGCTCAGTGAATTGAGTGCTGGCCTGCAAACCAGAGTCATCAGTTCGATTCCCAGTCAGGGCACATGCCTGGGTTGTGGGCCAGGTCCCCAGTAGGGGGTGTGTGAGAGGCAACCAATTGACGTTATCTTTCACACGTGAATGAATGTTTTTTTCCCCTCTCTTTCTTTGTCCCTTCCCCTCTCTGAAAGTAAGTAAAATAAAATCTTTAAAAAGGAAAACATTTACGTAATAATGCTGGGTTTACCAAAAGGAGTCAGAGCAGCGGGCAGAGGTGATCAGAGGGCAGATCAGAGGGCTGATCAGAGAGCCGAGTGGGGGAGCCAGTGTGAGCAACACCCGACAAACGCACCATCACAGCAGTGAGAGCGAGGTCTGTGTGGAGCAGCCTCGGGAGTGGCTGTGCCTCTGTGTCCAGCTCTGCGGGCTGCTCTCGAGTTCCCAGTGCTCTCTGATGAGCATGTGACTTCTATAAGGACACTTCCAGGAAGTTGTCCCAGTGCCACCCAGTCAGTGACCCTAATGTATTTCTTGCCTGTTCTCTTGCAGGAACCTCAGCTTCCTGAGGACACTCACCTTCCACCCAGGTGCTCAGGATGGCGCCGCACAGGGAAGGCGCTCCACAGATACCCACGGGATGAGCGAGTGGGTGAGGGAGCGAGCGGGTAGACGGTGGAGGTCCAAGCGGCACAGGGTCATTGGAGACCAGATGGGCTTGGGGTCCTGGCTTGGCTCTGTTCCTAGCTGTGCACCTCCTGACTGTGAACAGCTGGCCAGTGTTTTAACCCTGAAGCCCCGGTTTTCTCGCCTATAAAGCACACGACTACGGTGAGGACTAGAAACGATGGAAAGCGCCTCTCACCTGGTCGGGTCCTGTTGTGACAGCTGTTGCTGAGCTGATGGATGAGAAAAAGCTTTCAAAGAACTCAGAGGGAAAGAAGCCTCCCTGTCCCAGATGGGTCTGAGGTCAGGTCCTGAGCTGCCCACTAACTTCCCAATGGCAACACACCTCTGGCTGTAGCCACTGCGTCCAGCCTGTCACAACGAGGACAGAGCCCTGGGCTCCTTTCACTTTGTGTCCAGCCGGGCTTCTTGCAGTAGAAAAGTAACTTGAAGGAGTCATTTAACCCGTGCTTTTAGACACAATGGGGTACGGTTGGCCCACCTGACAGGAGTGTTGAAAATTGATTGCTAAAGGATTGAAACACACTTTGCAAGTACAAAGTGCCATCTGTCTGTCCGTCCGTCTGTCCATCTGCTGAAGGAGAACTTCTAAGCATGCTTGGGGATGAGGATTCCTAGCTGTAAACCTCTCAACTGTCCGATATCTGAATCCATAAATAAATTGGTTACTGTCTCAAACTAAGCAACCATGTGATATTCCATGGCCAAAAACGGCTTACAGCAAGTTGTTGTTTAACAAAAGACTTGGGTCCGTGTCCCCCACGGGAGCCCAGAGAGCGTCTGGCTAAGCCGGCTGGGGTGGAGCCGGCTGGGGCGGAGTGGGCTGGCCCCTGCTGTGGAACCCATGTCCCAGCTCTGGCTGCCTTCCCCTCCCCTCCTCTGCCCTCTCACACTGATGCTTGGGTCTGGATGCCAGGGTCAGGCGAGGGGCAGGTGGTCAGCAGGGCTTTGCAAAACTTATTATTGTTATTATTTTTGGAAAGGTAACACACCGACATGGGGCAACATTCCAAAGGTGAAGAAGGGCCTACAGGAGGAAAAGCAATGTACTTTCTCAGCCAGGATTCTCAGCCACGATTGTGTGAATGTGGCTTTTCACGTGGGCGATGTCGGTGGTTGAGATCTCTGAAGTCTAGGCAGCCCACGATGATCTTGTTGGTGCCTCTGAGTCACGTGGTACAGGCTGACTGCGTGCTCCTCCGTGGCGGGCTCCATCAGGCTGTGGAGGCCCAGCTCTCAGGCTGCCCGGGCTTCCATAGTGAGATGGGGGAGGTGAGGGTGGCTCACGAGGTACAGTGGGCAGAGAGGTTCAATGGAGGAGGGGAATTTGGAGGCCAGTGACCCTGAGCTGGCCACGGGTCCCACAGGCAGCAAGCAGGTGCAGTGGAGGAAGAGGGCAGAGCTGGAACCTGCCGCTGGGTTTAAGATGCCCTTCCCAGGGCAGTGTCTGGTTGGGCACATGGAAGCAGTCTCAGGTGTGGGTCTGGAGAAGTCAGCCAGCTGGGAGTTCCCACAGGGAGGGAGGGACCAGGACCACCTGGAAACCCAGGACTGGGGGCAGGGCACCAGGAAGAGCCAGCACAGAAGGCTGAGGGGGCTGGGCAGTGAGGGGAGGACCAAGGGTGCAGGTGTCGTGGTCTCCAGGGAAGGCCCCGCTTCCTGCAGGGCACCAGGTATGTGTCAATCATACTGATGGTCAGGGGAGACTGAGAGTGAGGACTGGCCGCTGACTCAAGGGCCAGTGGCAGCAGTGAGGGTGGCCCCAGTGGGAGTGGGTTAGAGGGTCTGGAGGTGGCATGCTGGGCAAAGACTAGTCAAATTTTAGGAGACGATGCGCTGCAAGGGGAGTGACAAGAGGGGATACAAATCGAGGGGTACAAGGCAAAGGGGGATTTTATGGGCTCTGAGACATTGTGGCCTGCATGTGAGCTGATGACAGACCCAGGAGGTGGTGGCCATCCCTTGTCGGTGGGCCTGCCAACGCAGCAGGAAGACGTCAGACTACAGAGGCTGCCTTGGGGAAGGACAGGGGTGTCCACCAGGTGGGGATGGTCGTGGGTGACTTGGAGAGGGGAAGGGGTGAAATGACAACTTAGGGTAAAGAGGGCACCCATGTAGAGAAGCCTAGAGGCTCAGAGCTGGTGAGGATGCCCCCAAATCTGACGGATACCAGGGGTCTAGGGCTCTGCGTTCTCTCGTTTAGTTTTGCTAATTTAGGCACAGGCTCACTGGAAACAAGTTTGTGCGTGTGCAGGCGTGCATGTTTCTGGCCAGGGAGTCCTAGGGTGTGAGGGAGAAAACAGCTGGAGGGAGGGGAGGCGGCAATGCTGCTACTTAGGAAACAGGTTCCAAGTTTCCCTGATGCCCCCACCTTTGGTTTCCACAGGGTGCCCTTGGCACGTGCCGACTTTGTAAAAAGTAAAACAAAAGACGCTGTATCAGCCCCAGTGGCCATAATAGCACAGACTGGATGGCCTAAACAACAGAAATGTGTCTCTCAGGGTTCTGGAGGCCAGAAGTCCCAGGTCAAGCTTCCGCAGGGTTTGGTTGCAGGTGAGAGCTCTCTCTTCTGGCTTGCAGATGGTGCCTTGTGTGTTCACATGACTTCTTCCTTGTCTTCTGTTCATGGGTGGGGGGATGTGAGGAGCCAGTGCATGCTCTGGGGTCCCTTGTAGGGACACCATTGCTATTGGAAAAGGGCCCCGCCCTTATGACCTCATTTGACCTTAATTGCCTCCTATAGGTCCTGTCTCCATGCACAGCCACACTGGGGGTTAGGGCTTCACCCTGGCCTATGAATTTGGGGGACACCATTCAGTCCACGGCCCATACCCGCTGGAGTCAGACACTGGTCTCTAAATCAAATGGGTTTGGTATTTATGCTGAGTGACACTGTAAGCAAGGTCCTTGGATGGATTGGCAAGGAGAGAAGGTGGCTTCTTAGTGAGGGCAGGTGGCCCACAGAGCCAGCGGTGTCCCCAGCCCTGATAGGTAGGTGGTGTCTGCCCAGCTGTTTTAACAGAACAGCACTCCTGTCTCCTGAGGTCATGGGGCATGGCCATTTACTTTGGAGCTGAAGGCTGGCCTGGCTGGAGCCCGGTGCCAGGGTCTCTGTCTCTTGTCCGGGATACTCTCCATCCCTAAATTGTGCCCGCATAGCTCTGGGAGCCACCCTGTCCAGCTGGGTGGCTGCCTACACGTGGCTGTGAGCCCTGGAATCATGCCCTGTGGGATCCCATACGGATCCTGTGTCTCAGTTTGGAAAGCGCACTGAAGATGTTTAGTATCGGTTACCTATGACTGGTACTTGTACCTCACAGTTGAGTCAAGTGCACCAACAACGTTACTTGTAGCAGTTACTTGTTACATTTTATAAGTATAGTTGTCAGGACATTTAGCTTTGCAAATGTGGGGCCCACTCGTTTGCAGGGCTGGCGCCCCTGCACCAGGCCTCACCCACCTCGCCAGCAGCGCTTGTGGGGCCTGATCTGGCCTCTCTGCCCTCCTAGCCCTACCTGGGTTAGCCGCACTCAGGCCCAGCCTTTACTCCCTGCCCCAGCTTGGCCTCTTCTTCCTTCCACTTCTGAGGGTCTGGACGGGATTCCGGGGGGGCCCCCGCAGAGCTGGGTTTGCCCTGCACACGGCTACCTGCTGGAGGGAGGGCCCGTGGCCCATCCGAGATGCGGAGCCACGCGCGGCCCCTTTAAGAGGCACTGTCCCAGCCGGGGGCCGTGACGTCACAGCAGTGCGGAGGGCGGAGTAGCGCGCTGTAACGGCGCCAGGGGGAGGGGGCCAGGATGGGGCGGGGCGGCCGCTGACTGACAGAAGTGCCAGCCGACGCAGCCCCGGCGAACCCAGGATCACCCCTTGTAGGCCCCGCCCCTCGAAGGTCTTCCCAACAGTCCCTCCCCTCCAAGACCCCGCCCCTCCCAGACCCCGCCCTCGGCGCACGCCCCGCCCCCGCCCCAGAGCTGGCCTCGCCTCAGAGCTCGGCGGCGGCGGCGGCGCTGCGGGACTCTGGCGGCGGCGCTCCTAATGGCTGCGCGCGGGCCGCGCTGAGGCGCCTGCGGAGAGCGACGGGCGCGGGTCGCGGAGCTGCCGGAGCGAGCGAGCGCGCGGCCGGACCCCGGCCAGGCCCGGCCCGACCCGCCGAGCCCGCGATGCGCCCCGGGGCCGCCCCCCGGCGCAGCTGACGCGCGGCCCGCGGACACCGGCCGGCTGGCCAGGCCACGATGGCGGGGAAGGCGGCCGCCCCGGGCACCGCGGTGCTGCTGGTCACGGCTAACGTGGGCTCACTCTTCGACGACGTAAGTGTCGCGGCGGCGCCGGACCGGCCCTGAGCCCGGGAACCCGGACGCTGAGCCCGGCCCGGAACCCCGGGGCCACGGGACGCCGGGACCCGGACTTGAGCCCTGGGATCCAGACCCTGAACCCCGGCCCTGAGCCCTGAGCCCCGAGCCCTGGGATCCTGGGACCCGGACACTGAGTCCTGGGGCGCGGGGCCTTGTCCCCTGAGCCCCGAGTCCTGCGCCCGGAGCTGCGGACTTCAACACGCCGGCACCCCGTGCCTGCGAGCCAGAACCCCCGGCCCGGGGCCCGGAGCCCGGAGCTCTGTCTGCCTGGACGCCGGGCCCCAGCCCCCGCCCTCATCTGGGGCCCCAGAACCCCGACCCCAGACCTCAGCTCTGCACTGGGACCCTGACTGCTGGCCTCTGGCGGCTGCCCCGCGCCCCTGCCCATCCCAGCGAGCCGGGCGGCCTCTGTGCCTCGGTGTCGCCCCGGCTCCCGTGGGGGGCTCCTGTGGAAAGCCCCGGCGGCCCGGCTACTTCTTCAGGGAGAAGGATGCTGAGAAGCCGGCCCGGCCAGAAAGGGGTGCCGCCCGCGTGGGGCCGCGGCCTCCTGGGCCACCCCGGGGGCGCGGGCCTGCCTGGCCCTGTTCCCTACCGGCTCCCCGCCCCGCCCGCCCGCCGTCGGTGCCGACCCTGCCGGCCCCAGGAGGGCATCGCGCAGCTCCAGGCTGCTTGTCGAGGGCAGCGGTGCCAGCGGTGCCGGCAGTGCCGGCATCCCCGGGCCTCAGCGGCCGCCGGGGGGAGGGGGACATGGAGCCGGACACCCCGCGCCTGGGACTTTGGGGGCGGGGTGGAGGCAAGGCCCTCGGTCTTTGCCCGGCGGCGGCCGGGGGCGAAGTGTCTCAGCAGAGCCCGTCCGGCCGGGTTTGGTTCAGTTTGTGCCAGGGAGGCGCTGCTTTTGTGTTTGTCTTATTTTAACTTCCAGGAGTCCAGTACCCGCTTCGCTGCTGGAGACCGGCCGTGATCCCTCCGCCTCTGCCCCCGACGGCTCCACCTCGCTCGCTGTCTGTGAGCTCCCTTCAGAAGTGCCGCGAGGGGTGTGCGTCTGTATATTTAGCATTCTATTCTCGGCCTTCCAGTAACGCGCCGGCCGCCGGAGCAGGGTTTGCTTGGATGATTCAGACTGTTAGCCGCCGTGGCCTCCAGGGCGTCTGGGCCGGAGGGTCAGCGGGTGGAGGCTCACCGGGAGAAGCGTTGTGCTGCTCCCGATTGCCGCCGCTCTGTCCTCCTCTGGCTGCACACACGCACCGCTCTGTTGACACTGAACTGGCCACTCAACTCACTTCTGTTTAGCCACATGTTGTCTTTGCATTTTCGTTTTTTCAAAGGCTGTGTGGAGCTTTGCATTGGGTTTGCCTCTGGAAGGGACATTTGTTTTGAAAGCAGGGCACAGGTTGATTCTGTAGGATGTGTCGGTTGTGAGGGCTGGCACAGCGGTGCCATCTGCACCTGCTGGGGACTTGCCGCATGGCCCAGGGTGGTGGGGTGGGCCTGAAGCGGCGCATCCCGGTGGAGACGCAGTGTTGTGCGTGTGGGGCGGCAGCCTGGCGTGGATGCGGTGGCATCAGCAAAGGGCACTGTGGTACCTGGGCCCCTGGTTGGTGGAGGCGATGTGTTGGCGCCGCTGTCCCTGCAGGACTGAGCCCAGTGCTGAGGCCTGGGAAGGGCCTTGTCTCCACAGGGTCGGCCCCTGGGGGACCCGGCTGCGGCGGGGGTGTAGGTGGCAGATCCAGGAGGAAGGGCTCTGCTGGGAAGGACTGTTTTCCTGGGTGCACAGGGGGTGGGGGTGTTTCTGCCTTTGAGTGTTTGTCGTCCTCCCTCCCTGTTCACACGCTGGACGAGGACTTTAACCGGGGCTTTGCCCCCACATCCCGCCCTCACCTTGTCAGCACTCGGGGCTCTGTCGTGTCCCCCAGAATAGCCAGTCTACGTGACTGGCCATGGAGGGCCCCTCTGGTGGCAGTTCATCCTGTGATGACAGTCGAGGGTGTCATAAATACCCACAATGCATTGGTTCTCCAACTTTTGCCTCTTACTGTCTTAAAAATCATGGAGGGCCCCAAACAGTTGCTGCTGTGTGGGTTGCAGCTATCAGCGTTCACCGTCTCGGTGGGTTGACACAGAAAAGCTGAAGCCAAGAACATTCCAGTAGCTGGGAGAACGATGCCGGCACCACCCCTCAGACACCCTGGGGAGAGCTCCCCAGTCCACTCAGCAGACGCTGGGGTGGAGAGGGGATCGGCGCGTTGTGTGGTTGTGAACACAGCTGTGACCAGGGGCACTTTCCAGGTCTCCTAGCCCCCCACTGCGGGGACCTCTGTCCCAGCTGTAGCCCTTCCCGAGCCTGCACAGCCATCCTCCTGGCTGGGGTGCCCGGCAGGTTGCCCTCGGAGAGCCCTTGGCCGTTGGGTAGCCCCAGGGGAACTCCCCTTGTCTGGGAGGGGTGGCTGGCCCTGCGCACCTCATGATTCTGCATGGCATGGCTGGGTTTTGACAAGTGAGGTTTCTAGCTTTGGGTTCCGTGCATCGCTGCTGGGAGTGAGCTGACGGGGGAACTCTCACTGGCCGAGGTTTTGGAGTGGGGCGCCCTTACATGGTAAGGCTGCTTCTTGGGAAGGAGGCCTAGCCAGACGGCAGGGCTCTGAGAGCACAGCTTGCTCTTGGGTGGCTGCCTACAAGGCCCCGTCTGCTCCTTACTCAGAGCTCAGAGTCTGCCTTGGGCCAGTTTCCCTTTTTGCTTGTGTAGCCCCACACAGCCCTCCGCCCTGGGGTTGCAGCCCTATTGTGCAACTGGCCTCTGCTGAGCCGAGAGCCTGCAGGCCGCCTTGTAGGCAACAGGTGTCCTTCTGTGAGCCTCACCCCTGGGCCGAGCAGGGCGGGTGCACCTGGGGCCCTTGTCTCTCTCTTCCCTGTCCCATCCATTTTGCCCCCCTTGCCCTAGTTCCAGCCTCACCCTGGAAGCTCCCTGAACCCCACAGCTCCTCCTGCTTCTCTGCTCTGCCTGGCACTCCATCTCCGGGCTTGGTGGGAGCCACCGGGGCCTCATGCCAGAGAGCCTCTGGTGACTAGGTCCTCTTCTTCCTCAAGGACTTTGTCTGGTGATGGCTTCACTGGGGTGGCCGTCAACACACGCCACATACTTCAGCACGTAAGTGTCCACACCAGTGGTTTAGTGTGTCCTCAGAGTTGTGCAACTATCACCAGCCACTTTTAGGACATTTTTGTATCTGAGAAAGAAACTCAGCGTGCCTTGTCTGTCACTCCTGTGCTTCCCACCTCCCCAGCCCCTGCCCTGGGCAATCACCAGTCTCCCGTCCATCGCTGGGTGTTAGCTTGTCATGCACGTTTCACACAAATGGGGCCACTCACGCCTTTCACATCTGGCTTCTGCCACCGGCCTGCTTTCAACCTGGGCACGTGTCAGAGCTGCTCTCCTGTTCAGGGCCAAGCACTGTCCCCTCACGGACACACCGGTGTCGGTGGCCTCCCTCCCGTGAGGGGCACCTGGCAGGTCTGGCAGGCCCCACCTTGGCTGCTAGGAACAGCACTGCTGTGAGCATGTGCACCAATGTTTGCAGGAATGTGTGTTTTCTGTCCCTGGGCACAGGCCTAGAGGGGCATGCAGCTGTGCAGTGGCGTCTTGTTGGCCCTGTTGAGGAACTGCCGACTGTGCCTGGGGGCCACCCTACTCTGCAGCACACTCCTGGTTACCTGTTTCTCCCCAAAGACCCCCTCCTTGGCTCCTTGGACATCTGTTTGGCCCCCCAGCCATGCCACCTTCTCTAGCCATGCTTGACCTCCTGGGGAGCAGCCAGACTCAGGCCTCCAAGGACTGCCGAGGTGCAGACACCCAGGAGTCAGGGAGGGGACCTGGACCCTGAGCCCAGCATGCAGTGCTGTTGCCTGGGAAAGCCTAGTGCACAGGCTGGTCCCCAGTCTTCCTAGAGCTGAGGACACAGTGGTTCCTGCTGTCCACGCAGCCCTGAAGCAGACTCTGGTGTGCCGGGCGGGGTGGGTGCTGACAGGCTGGCCTCTGCGTGGGCTCCCTCGCTGCTCTCCTGGGCCCCTGGGCCCATGGGGGTGGCCTGTGGCATTTCTGCTTCTGACCGGAGACCTCAGCATACTCTCTCTGTGGGAGTTTGGTCTGTTTGCTCGAGCGTGGGACTCTGGGTTGTGGACGGGGCCCCGCCCACTGCCACGGAGGTCCAAGTCTGCTACGGTTATGGGGCAGCTTTCTCCGGGTCAGGAAACGGCGCCTATACCCTGCCTACCTCTCACTCTCCCCGGTGCCGTGCCTGCCTGTGCTGTGGCTCGGATTGGAGGCTGCCGTGTTGCTGGTCTGTGTGTGCCACACGTGCCCCAGCCTCCTGCCCGGCGTCCTGGCCCTCACAGGCTGTGCTCGGTCGCTGTCGGCCAGTCTCTGAGAGCTCACTCTGTGTCAGCTCTGGGGTTTCCTGTTTTTATCGGCTCTCCAGTCACTGAAGGAGGGCTTAGCTCACTGGTGGGGGAGACACTTCTTCCATGTAAAGTATTAAATACTTTGCTGGTATGTATCCAGTGAAGTGAGCGCTACAGGTCAGCCTGTTGGACAGCCCTGGAGCACAGGGCCGTGTCCACCGCCTCTCAGCCTGTGTGACTCTGGCAAGCCATGTTCTGGTGGGACATCCCCGTGGAGGGGCTTGCACACCCTCATGGTGTGCATGCCTGCACAGGGTCTGCGTGTGTTCCCTAGAGCAGGGGAGGAGGGCCGTGCTGCCCTCTGGGGTCCGTCTCCTGTGGGTGGTGGCTGGGTTTTGGGGAGAGAGGCCTGTGCTGAAAGTACAGGAATGGGACCAGGTCAGCCTCCAGCAGATTGTCCCTGTAGAGCCCGCTGATGGGAAGGGGATGTGACAGGGTGGGGTGGCTGACAAGCGGAGTGGTGGCAGTGCTCCTTTAGGAGTGATGGCTTTTTAAATATTGACCATCTCAGTCTCTGCTTGGGTGGGTGGGTGGGGGTCTTATTAGGAGATGGGCTTGGTCCAGGAATGGGGTCCAGTAGGTGGGAGGTCAGCACAGGGCTGGCAGCTGGTCAGAAAGGCGGTGGAGTCTCAGCGGCGTCTCCATTACCCGTTTGTCATCACTCCTTGGGACTCAGCCCAGCCCTCCCTGTGTCTGTGTATGGGCCTTTCAGAATAGGGGAGTGAGCTCAGGGAGCAGGACCATGGGCCCGGGGGGGAGAGACGGTGGTGTTTCCTGAGGCAAACGTAAGGTGACTTTCGAGTGCTACCTTCTGCTGCTACTCCCGGGAATTAGGGCACTTGAGATTCTCCTGCCATGACCTGCTCCCCCAAGGTGGTGGCATGAGGAGCCTGGCTAGAGGCTGGAGGCTCAGTTTCCACCCACCAGGCCCCTGGGCGGGGCAATCCCTGCAGTGCGGTTCCTTCTCTGGGGTGTCAGCCTCTACTCTGAGGGCCCACTCCAGTCCGACTTATAGGGTTCCCCACCCTGTTCAGTGAGCACAGAGGAGTCGGGAGTCTTGGGCTTCTCCAGGGCTGCCTCCTTTCGGGGGTACCTGTGAGATTTCAGGGTGTGTGAACCTGGAAAGGGTCCAGACTCCAGACACTTCTGCAGGGCAGGGGCTGAGCTGCTTTGCTTCCAGAGCGGCCTGGAGCTGGTCGGTGGGAGAGCTCTGAGCACCCCATACATGTCCTGACAAAGACAGGCCGGGGGTCATGGTGGCAGCCTAGCCAGCTCATTTCGGATGGGGACCAGCACAAGGGCCCCTGGCTGCTGCAGGGGACATACCCCTCAAGGTGCCACCCTGTGAGGGTCCACGTCAGCCTGCAGTTAGAAGGGCAGGGGTAGCCCATGTCCCTCCCCACTCAGCCCCCTCCAGACCATCCTCTGCTCAGTCTGCAGGGTCCCTCGTCAATCTGGGGGAGGCCAGCTGCACATGCAGGTCTCTCTGAGGCCTCTGTCTGGGGAGGGCATCTCGGTCGGGGCTCCCTTGACCCCCAGGCTCTTCCCTCAGGGTCCTGCCTCTGCTTGACCCCTGGCGATGCCTGCCTGAAGCGTGCCCGCACTGTTGTTAAAGTTTGAAGGTTGGATTCGCAAGGGTTGTTTGGAGAGATGGACATGGCACTGGAGCAGAGTGCCCCTCGGAGGAGGGGTCATGCGGGGGGCCCAGGGCTCCGTGCATGGCAGGGCGGAGGCGAATAGGAGCTATGGGTGGAGTAGTGCTACCTGCGGGGGCCAAGCTGCGTGGTGGGGTGGTGTGCACACCCCCCGGGATGACGTGGAGTAGGCTCAGGTCACTGGATGGCGGTCAGGAAGAGGCGACCCAGAGCAGGTTTGGGAGGGACAGGTCCCCCTCCCCGCAGGCTGGTCTTGGGGTTGCCAACAGAACGGGGGTTCCCAGGCTGACAGGTGCCCTGACAGGGGAGCATGCTGGTGCCTCCCACGCTCAGGGAGACACTGCCTCTGGTTTCAGTTTTTCCTTTAGTGAATAAGAGAAAGTTCTCATCTCCAGGAGCATGGCCTTGGGCCCAGCCTCCTACTGGTGGGCCACTGTGACCTTGGGCTTGTCTTCCTGTGCCATCACAGTCACGACAAGGCATTGGGAGTGCCGCGTGGGCTGCAGGCTGCAGTGCCTGAGCAGAGTGCTCTTGTGGTTGGGGTGCCTGTCTTCGAGTGTCTGCCCTGTCTGCACTGTCCTGTCACCACAAAGCCCACGTTGAACCCACCCCTCCTCCATCTGCACCCTGCCCTGTTACTTCCTGTCCACTGGGCCTTCCTGGCTCGTCTTGCTCTGGCCTGCGAGCATCAGAACTGGTGTTCGGGCCTGTGTCCTGGAGGTCCGGGGCACCGTCCCCCTGGTGGGGTCTGGCCCCAGCTCACTGGCCTGCACTCGAACACTTATGGCCCACCTCTCGGGGCCTCTGAATGACCAGCAGTTATTTTTGGAAATAGGTCTCTGCAGAGGAAGGTTGGCCTGTGATGCCCTGTGTGAGGCCACACTCCGGTGCCTGGGTGCATGCAGTGACACACACAGGTGGGGATGTGGGGACTGTCTCTGCCTTCTGTCTGGTGCGGCGGCGGGCACGTGGTCTGCCCCTTGCAGCCTGTGTGCCTGTCCGGAGGACAGGGACGGCACCTGGCACAGTGGCTGCGGTGGGCACGGGAGGGAATGGAGGCCTGGGCAAGTGTCTCTGGTGCCTTCCCCGGCAGGCCTCTGTCCTTCCCTCCTGGCCAGGGCCTCCTTATGGTGGCAGCCTTGTCCCCACTTGTGTCCAGGGCTGAGCAGTGCTCAGGCTGCCTGGTGGGCCCATCAGCTGAGCGTGGCTGACGGGACAACCTTGTTGTGCCCACCCTGTACCTGAAGCAAAGCCAGGCCCGGACCAGCTGTGCTCCCGTTGCTGTGCTCCACCCAGCTGTTTTGCCCCAAGGACCCCTCTGCCTCGTCATCAGCACTGTGCAGCACTCACCCGCCCCACCTGGAACTGGTTCGGCTTGGTGCTTCGGCCTCTCAGCCTTCCCTGTTGATAGAGATCTCCTCACATGACATTCCATTCAGGTGTGCTGGCCTCTGACCTGTGGCGCCAGGGCAGATTTGGGGTTCTCTGTGGATGGATGTGAGGGCAGAGTGGACACAGCCATTGGGAATCAAAAGAGCCATGAGACTGCTGGGTTCTGGACCCTGCGTGTTAAGGGCCAGACACCTTTGTCAGAGCGTGGGTGGGGCTGGGGGCGGTCAGTCCTCTGGGCAGTCGGGAAAGGCATGGGTCCCTCTGATGGCACTAGTCCTTAGGAGCGGGCAGTGGCAGGCGGGGCTCCCTGGAAGGGGTATGTGTCCACAGCCCCCTCCTACTGCCCTCAGACAGGGCGGACACCGACTCAGACCGGGACAGAGAGGGCTTCTATCAGGTGAATTCTCTGCTCCCAGCCTCTGGGCATGATGGCCCGTTCTGAGGGCTGTCCCCATCCTCCCCCAGTTGCCCTACAAGCATCGGGTGGTCCTGCTGCCCGTGGGGCTGTTGCTCTGTGGTGCACTCACCTGGCCATCCAAGACCCTCTTGGGTGGAGACTTTCTGTGGATGGGCAGCTGGGCTCCTGACGTGGCAGGGGAGGAGGGCTTCAGACTTGCAGGGCTGGGGGGTCCGTCACCTTCCTGATCAGCATGTGGCAGCTCTGGTCTGGGCTCGTCATCCTGTGAGTGCAGTGATGTTGCAGGGCGATGGGGCAGGTGTCGGCTCTGGGGCTCCCAGCTGCGTCACGTTGGAAGAACAGGAGGAGACGCTGCTGGGGCTTCTGTCTCCATGAAGGGGAGACATTTCACCTCTCGGGACTGTGGGATGATGGGCATTCAGGCTTGGAGGCTGTGCCCTCTGGCCTCACCCCCTGCCGTTTCCGTCAGGCTTGCTGGCCCCCATGTGGTTGGTCTTCAGGGGAGGCCTTGGTGTGTGTGGCCCTCCCCTTTGAGCCTGGCCCTTGTTGGGTGTGGGAATGGGCCCAGGGCCCTGTGGCCCCCTGGAAGGGCCTGCTTCAGGGTCCTTTTGGGCCAGCAGCCTTGTTAGCCACACTGTCTGTTAGTCCCGGAGTCCACAGAGCTGATGAAGGAGGATGGGGTTCTGAGAATGAGCGTGGGGTGGGGGCAGCTGCCCCACCCCAACACGGACCTCGCTCCGAGCACCCTACCTTGCCGGCTTAGCCTTTCGGGGAACCGTTGGTGGGTCCCTGCTGGCTCTGTAAGAGGGGAGAATGTAGAGTTGGGTCAGGGAACTCTGGCCACGTGGGCAAGCCTGTGGGTGTTGACTGAGGGCTGGGTTGAGTGGTCAGTGCTTTCAAAACCCTCCTGAAGCCTCCTCTGCAGTGCCCTTGGGAGCCCAAGAGGCAGGCATGGAAGGGTCAGGGGGCAGACAGACCCCTCGTCCTACTTTGTGCAAAGGTGCCCTCTAGGGGCACTCAGAGCTCTGGACCAGTTCTGGGTCCCAGGCTTGCTTGGGGGCCTCAGTAGGCCCTGGCTTCGCTCAGGCCAGTTGAGGTCTGCCTGGAACCTGAGTGCAAGGTCCTATGTGTGCACTGCACTGTGACTTGGGTGCTTTGGGACTCACTGTCAGGCAGACTCATTCTGTTAAGAATGACATCTGTCCAACTCACAGTCAAATTTGTGGGGACATATGTTTTGCTTTTCTTTTCTCCTTCATCACTGTTACGGTTTTCAGATCTGTTGCAACTTCCTGTTTTTGCTGTGCCGCTGTCTACCCTCACCCTGCATCCAGGCAGCTATATGCAGTCCAGGTGGGAGGTGGGGGTGGGAGGTGGGAGGTGGGGGGCTGGGCTTTGTGCCAGGGCGGGGAGGTCGTGGTTACTAATGCTGCAAACAGAGTCTGGGTGAGCAGTGGAGGCTGCCCACCTGGGGGAGCAAAGGTGTACCCAGTGGCCAACCGAGTGCCCAAGACCGTCATCAGGACTGGGTAGGGTGTCACCTAACTTTCTGAGCCCTCCAGGGCTCTGTCCTTACATACATGGCCTGGGGGACTCCTGAGGTTTTTAGAGGGGAAATTCTCAGGGCAGAAGGTGTGGGGTCCATGCAGGCCTGCCCGGGTACCCCCATCCCAGCCTTCGGGTCTCAGTGTCTCTGTTGTGCTGCCCAGGCGCAGCCTCGGCTGTCTGCAGGCACATGGGCAGCCAGGGGTCCTGGAGAGCTGGTTTTGAGGGACTGTTAATAGCTGGTCCCAGCGGCCTCTGGCTTCCCATTAACATGTATTTAGTAAGTGCCTCCTGGGAACTGGGCCCCATCCAGGGATTGGAGGTGGAGCAGGGAGCACCCCAGGGCCCCTAGGGGCGGTGCCACTACCAGCACACCGCCTCTGTGGGCGTCCTCTGGCCAGGCAGAGCAGCCGAGTGCTGGGAACTGCCTGCAGGCCCCTGGGTAGAGGTCCCTGAAGCCCTTTATGTGATGCTTTCCCTGTTTCTGCCCCCCCATTTGCCACATCTCCCCCATCAGACCTAAGACAGGAGGGGTCTCTAGGGTGAAGCCTGTAGAGCAGGTGAGGCTGCAGGGCAGGAGGTGACAGAGAAGGGAGGGTCCTCAGGCTAAGGCCAGGAGAGGTGAGGGCAGGACGAGGCCTGAGAGGGACATCCTAGGAGTCCGGGGAGGGGTGTTGCAAGAAGGGCTTGCTGGGGGTGTGAGAAGTGGGGCCCTGTGCGTACCCAGGAGCCAGTAGGCAGAGCCATGGTTCAACCTTGTGGAGTCGATGTGTCTTGCAGGGATGGGGCACAGCCCACCCTTCAGTCAGGGGCCCTGACCCTAGAGCCTGGCCCAGGCCTTGTGCCCTGAGCTGCCCCCAGCTGCTAAGTGCAGCAGGGGATGGACATGAAGGTGACTTAGGACACAAGGCCTGCTTGGGGAGTGGAGACCACAGATGATCTCCTGGAGCAAGTGTCCAGGGCCGGGGTGAAGGCTTGGGAGCATGGGAGCTGACCAGGGGAAGTAAGAAAGGGGGATCCACTGGGGCCAGTCTGGGGCAGGGACAGAGGCAGGAAGGAGGGAGTGGGCCTGCTTGGGGAGCTGCAAGGCTGGCATGGGCGGCAAGTGGCAGAAGCTGTGGACTGAGAGGCTGCGTGTTCTAACCCCTCTTTCTTTTGTGCACAGGGGACAGCAGCTAATGACCCACTTCTGCAGCCTTTGGGAAGCTATGGTGAGGTACAGGGTGCCCCTGCCCTGGCCCCGCTGTTGTCCTTCCCCAGGATGTGGGCCTGCAGTGTGGACGGTCAGCCCCCTCCTGCATGCCGACTTGGGCCAGCGGAGCTGTCTGTGCTCTATCGGTATTTTTTAAGCTACTGATAAGTGAGTCAGCCCGGAAGGGGAAGAAGGGGGGCTCAGGGAGGGCCAGGCCGGAGGCTGAGGAGCTCAGAGCAACTCAGGGAAGTGCAGCTGGAGAGGGTCGGTGTCCGTGGAGGTGTGGTACCTCCCAGGAGTATGTGGAATGGCCCCAAGAGTGGGGTCTGCTGTGGACCAACGCCTCCTGGGGAACAAAGATGAGAAACAGGAAAGCACCCCACCCCCACCCTGTGTACTTCCAGCTCTGTTTGTTTGATCTGCAGCTGAGGCGGAGGGGGAGAGAATGTGAGGGAGACATGTCCATCCTTGCCTCCCGTGTGTGCCCTGACCGGGGATCGAACCCGCACCTTTTAAGGTGTACAACACAACACTCCAACCAATTGAACCACCCGACCAGAGCCAGCTCTATTGTTTCATGTAATAAACTGTCACTTGGGAAGGAAGTTAACAATTTACCCTGGTTTCTAGGAGAAACTTGGTGTCTCTGACCCTAACCTTGCTAATTTTAGTTTTCTGTAATGAGGAACTCGTGGACAGTGACTCCTGGAGGCCTGAAACGCCCTGTCCGCACTCGGCGTGGCATTCAGGCCGCTTTCAGCGCAGACAGACCTTGTTTGCCTTTGGTGCTTTTTGCTGCTGCATCAGAAATCTGTCCTGTGGGCGAAGGGCTGAGTTTTATTTCATGAGAGAATAGACACTCGCTTCCCTGTGGAGTTTAACTTCATTCCATCAGGCTGTTGCTTTTCATGGAGAAAGCGTGGATCCCAAGTCGGTGGCCCTGACTCAGAGTCAGCGCTGCTCCTGGTGTCTCGTGGGGCTGTAGGCCCCGGTATGTGGGCTGGGTCTCCCTTCCAAATGGGAAGCAGCACTCTGTGCCCAGACATCTGTCACAGTGTCCAGTGTCCTGGAGTGCAGAGCATGGAGCACAGGGACCCCCAAGCCGGACCTTCCTTGTCACAGATGGGCCACAAGTCCCCTGTACTGAAGTCACCAAATGTGTAGGCCTCCTCAGCAGCATGCTCGTGGGTGAGGCATTCTGCTCCTGTCCCATGCCTGGAATGTCCAGGCACCCTGAGGGTTACCTGGCCTTTTAGCCGCTGTGAGTGAGAATGATGGAACATCCTCACGGAACTCCGAGGGGCAGTGAGCGGGCCTCCTTTTTCTTGCTGTCACAGTGCTGAGCACCAAGCCCTCCACTGGCCTTCTGGGGTATGTGGACGGATCCCTGGGTGCTGGCCCAGTTTGTGCAGACAGGGCTAGCTACATGTGTGTGTTTATGTTCTACATGTAATATGTGCACACCTCATACGAGGTCTGTCCAGAGAAAGTCCAGCCATTGTTAATATGACAAGAACGGTTTGCATGACGTAGATGGAACCTGGCAGTCAAGGGGCGTGGACTGGAACGTACGTGCGTGAACAAGGACGACTTCACTGTGCTAGTCGGTGGGGACGGCAGATGCTGCAAAGTGGGCATGTGCACTGTGTGGCCGTCACATTCAAAATGACTGAGCGAGTAGAGCAATGAATCTGTGTCA
>PVIA01016111.1:0-20163 GCA_004024845.1 Tonatia bakeri | reverse complement strand
CTTAAAGTCCCTTAAAACACCCACAAACGCACACAGTCCTTCCTTCCCCCTTGCCCAGTATGGGGTACCGTATCTCAGGAAAGGAAATAGAAGTCCAGTCTCAGGCAATGTCTGGTTATTCCCAGTAATCCGTGCTCGGCTGGTAGGCCTCTCTCGGTTCTCAGCACCATCAGCTGTGTCGCCGGAATCTCTGCTAAAATCGGGTGACGGTTCCCCCTCCTACGACTATGGGGGTCCCCATTCTGGCAAAGGTGCGTGGTCCTCTCTCCACCACTCCAGCCACGTGGTCCTCTCTCCTCCAGGACCACGGGAGTCCCCACTCAGCCAAATCTGCGTGGTTCTCCCCTCTATGGCTGCCGTGTCTGGGTTTAAATCCCCACGCCAATCTTCCTCTGCAGCCCCATTTCCGACTCCTCCCACACTCGGCCACACTTGCCCTCAATCTGCTGTCCTTTCCAGCTTTTCTGGTCACCATCATGGGTCTGGGCAAGTGTCACCTCATGTCCTGGAACCAATTTCCTCCGAGCTCCCATGCAAGCGCTGTAACTCAGGGGACCTGCCCCCCAGTCACATCTCGGGGAGGAGTTCCTTTCCATCCCCCTAGCCCAGAGCATGGCCATAGCTATTTAGCATATTCAAGCAACCAGCCCAAGGCTATAGGTATGTTAAATGACCACACCATGGATTAGCTGCAAAGCTGCCCTGCATGTTCTTGCTCTGTGTGCCCCTTCCACCAACTCACACCTGTGGGGGGGGGAGGGGTAAAAAAAAATCTTAGAATCTCCTGGACACCTTGAGTTCTGGGCCCCATTTCAAATGTCCATTTGGGGTCCCCCCTTCTTGGCTGCACCCTGTAACAGTTTCAGATGTGGAAGGTGGCTGTTTTGAAGCCCTGTTTTCAAAAAAAAGGAAATTGAGACTCAGAAAGCTTAGGTCACTCCTCGGGGGTCACACTGCTGTTCCCTGTCCCCGAGTTGGCCATCGGCACTTTCCATTTCCTGTCGGTTCCCGGGCTGAGACCTCAGTGACTCGCCCTGCCCACAGCGCCCAGTGCCTGGTGCACGGACGTGCCCGAGCACCCGTGGGTTTGAACTGTCGATGCCATTAAAGCTCCCCAGGCAGCAGGGAAGTTTTGCTTAAGTGTATGTAATACAATTATTTTTCTATTTTGTGATATTTATTTTATATATACATGTATATCTTCTGCAGTATTATATAAAGTACACATTTTATAAAATAATTTAAACATTGATAAATATAAAATATTTAAAAGTTTATATATTTAAAATACTATATGCTATATTTATATTTTTTTCTATAATCTTTTTTTTTTTAAGATTTTATTTTTAGAGAGGGGAAGAGAGGGGGAAATGGAGAGAAACATCAATGTGTGGTTGCTTTTCATGTGCCCCCACCTGGGGACCTGGCCTGCAACCCAGGCATGTGCCCTGACTGGGAATTGAACTGGCAACCCTTTGGTTTGCAGGCCGGCACTCAATCCGCTGAGCCACACCAGCTGGGGCTGGTTTGTACTTATAATTGCACCATGTGTGTACACGTGGGGCAGTAATTACGCGCTCTAGTGAATAAGACACCTTGGAAACGAGCACGTGTCCGACTGCAGGCCTGCTCCCTCCCCCCGCACTGCTTCTCCACCCTGAAATGGTTCTCAGCCCACCTGGCCCCTCTCCTCTTTCCCTCGAGTTCCCGCTGCCCCTCTGAGCCCTAGGGTCATAGTCATGCCCCTTCTGCCCCTGAGACGTGTGAAGTCAGCAGGTCGCCAAGGCCACTCAGGCGGCAGGCAGCACTGTCGGCCTCCGACCTGGGGAGAAGAGGTGATGCTGACGGGGGCACAGAGGGCTGGGGGCCATGCACCCCAAAAGAGGCACCTCCTCCAGAAAGCCTATCCTGCCAACTCTCCCTCCCTCATTCTCACCCCTGCTGGGCAATGGGCGGCACTTACCTAGGTCCTCTGTCGGCTTTGAAATCAGGGCCCTATTGTTTTTTTCTGCATCCTGGACAATAGCCTGGTGCCCGGTGAGGGGTGCATGGGTGCACATGGAGATCTAGTGGGGGGTGCCCAGCACACCTGGGCTCATCTTTGGCAGACACTGTGGGGTCGTCTGGATCATGCAGTCCAGGGACACAGGGTCCTGTGGTGTCACTTGCTGGCTGAGGATCCTGAGGCCCAGAAAGGGTGCAGTCACTCCATGACCCTAGCCTCACCCATCTCAATCCAGACTACAGCGGCCTGGCCTGGGGACACAGAGCTGGCCAGGCAGGCCCCAGGCTGGGAAGAATCGTGGAGTCTGCTCTTACCAGCCAGTCCTGCTCCCCTGTGAGTCTGCAGGATGCTGGGGGCTTCACCTGCTTCCACCTTGACCCCGCTGAGCTTTGTGCCCCGAGCTGTGAGCCCCAGCAGGGGAGGCCGCCAATCACGGCCTGTGCCTGGTCCCCACCCTGGTCCACACGGAACTCCCTGCAGCTTTGCACAGCAGGCTTGTGCTTCCCCGGGACTGGTCCCTGTCTCCCCTGGGTCGCCTGGCCAGCCTCTGCGGCCTGGGCCGGACCCACTCCGGACGTCTGTCGCCCACCTCTTGCTCACCTGTCACCACAAACACCGAGTCACAGGCTCAGGTGTGCCCCTCCACAGAGGTGTGGAGAGGGGGTTGCAGGGGTGTGTCCCCTGGGGAACTGGGACTTCTGTTCTTGGATAGGGGATCCAGGACCCCGCTGAATCCTCACAATGACAGGGAAGCGAATCACTCCTGCTTTGCTTCTGCCCAGGGGTCAGAACTGGGCCCAGGGTGCAGGAGGGAGGGGGCAGGTATCTCCTGGGCCTCTGCCCCATATAAGGCCCTTTTCTAGGCTCTTAAGTCCTCTGATAGGCGGAGGTGATCAAGGAGGAAACCCGGGCTGGGACAGAGTGGGAGCTGGCCGTGACCCCAGAGCCACCGACTCTGAAGCCCCCACACAGACCCCCACACGGTCCGAGCTGTGCACGACAGAAAGGCTGGTGTGAGCTCACCGTCACTCGTCCCTGGAGGTGGTGGCAGCAGAGCCCAGGGGTGACCCCTGCGAGGGATAGGCTATGCGGGGCACTCAAGCATCTGGCTCGGAGCGGGATCCGACGTGGTCTGAGGCCCCTCCTAGTTCTGAAATCCCTCAAGAGAAAGTCTCAGATGTGCTGACTTCCAAACCCTTCCGCTCTCTCCGCAGGGGTCGTGCGCCAAGTGCGGCCCATCGTGGGCCCGTCCCAGGCCGTCCTGAAGCTGGAGATGAGCTACGTGGTCGGCGGCGTGGTGTCCCACCGCAATGTCGTCAACGTCCACATCTTTGTCTCCGAGTACTGGTTCTGAGGGCCGGCCCAGGGCGCAGCCACGTCACGGCCGCCGCTGCCTGCGTCCTGTCCCTGCGTGCGCCGCCCAGACACGCCTCGACCGCGTGCATCCGTTTGTAGTTTTAGGCTGACACATATTAAGCTGGGCCAGATGGGTAAGTCCATCGATGTATTCTGGTGCTGAAGTGATGGGTCCGACTGCACGACTGTCTGGTTGAAAACCAGGCTCCTTTTTCAACGCCAAGGTCACACGTTGCTGCCTTTACTCTGCCTGCGGGCTGGGCATGGCTAAGGACCGGGGAGAGGAAGGTGCTTTTCGGGGGGCAACTGCTCTCCAAGCCCAGACAAGACCAGTGTTTGCCCCGATTGTGTGAACTTTGACAGTTGGTACCCTTTTTGCCAGTCAGATTTTGTAGGTCCACTTCTAGGGACACGGCTTCTGTGGACTAGCGGGTGTGACGTGGTGGCTTGAGGGACACTTGGGGGCGAATTGCTGATCTGTGGACACAGCCCCCCCATTGGTAAAGACACAGCCCGTTGGGTTCGTGTGTGGCTCCAGCATGTGCACCAGGGGACGGGGTTTCCTCTGCTCCCTGCACCCGTCTTTTCTTAGAGGTGGAAAATAAACAGCTTTGTGATTCTCCTGATGGCCTGTGTGTGACAGTCTCTCAAAAAAGGGGATCCCCAGTAGCAAAGGGCCCCGGGAATGTCCCCCAAGGCCTTCTCAGAGACCCTCCAGCCACCCAGGATCCCTGGGTGGGGTCTGGCCTGTGTACTGGAGAAACCTCCCATCCACACCATTTCTGGCACCTCGCTCGCCCTGGGAGAAGCATGGCTCAAGGGCTTACTCCACACCCATGTCCAGCCCTGCTGGGCAAGGCTCAGAGCTGTGGCTTCTGAGAGTGTCCCCTCCAGAAATCTCTGGGCAATAACAATTCTCTCCAGCGGAAAGACGAGACCACCAGTGTGCGCTGAGTCACTTGGCGGGCGGCGCTCCACCCATTCCTCCTGGCCACCGGGCAAGGTGGGCGTGGTCACGCTCAAGTCAGGAGTGAGCCAACCGGGTTCACTGGGAACCCAACTGCCCAAAGTCACGCAGCTGTCTAGAGACAAAGATGGAATTCCAATTCCAGTTATCAGGCTCCAAATTCCATTCCTCTCTGACAACCTGTGTCAGACGGGTGGTGCACAGGCTGGATTTACGGGGTGTCCCAACACCACCTCAAAGTAAGGGGTTGGAACAAAAGCACCCTAGCCCCTGAGACCACCTTGGATGCGCAGGGATTCAGCATCCAGCCCTTTTCCCACACGGGCTTCTCTGAATCCTGCCCTGGGCTTACCCCGCCTTCACAGGTGTCCCGTTCCCAGCTCAGAGGTTCTATCCTCCGAATGCCCCTGCTCAGCTCGGCTCAGCGGCCTGCGCCCTGGCGCTGGCCGAGGTCTCGGGGCCCCCGTGGGACGCCAGCCTCGCCGGGATTCCAGGGTGGCCGGAGTTCTGGTCATGTAAGCCTGCACCACTCCAGTTCTGCGGAACGTGGTTTCTCTCCAGCTTTGGGAACTAGTGGATGTTGTTAAGGGAGGTCACTCCTTCAGGCCACATCAGGGAGAGGCTGGACGGTCCCGGAGCCAGTTCCAGGGACCAGGAGAATGCAGGGGACATCTGAGCAGCTCTCGATGCCAGGGGATTGGGGTCCTGGCAAGGAAGGGGCGGAGCCTGGGGTCTGATCGCAGGAATGAAGTCTCAGGGTGAAGGGCAGGAAATGCACAGGCCACATGGGGTCCTGTTTCCCCACCTGCAGCTTGGGGGTCAAGTCTGGGGCCCAGATCTTTGGAGGGAGTTTTCTGGAAGGCGCCTCTTTCCTGAGGCCTCAGTGGGGCTGTTGGGAACCTAGGCGCTGGCTCCTCAGGGAAAGGTCCCTTCGCATACTCAACAGGTGTTAGATTGGGAGGGGCGGCTGGTGGGCGGGGCCCGGCCTCCTGCCCCGGATTGGCTCTCAGGCGAGCACATGACCCTGGCTAGCCAATCAGCGCTTCCTGAGGGCGCCGGGGCCTGGGAGCTGGCAGGTAGGTGCACAGGCGGAGGCGAGAAGCGGGAGCCGAGTCCTGGCCCTGCCTGATCCGGAGCCTCGGAGAGACCAGCGAGGCAGGGGCCGGCGGCAGGAAGTCGCTGCCCTCGGCAGCATGGAGCCGGGAATCCCGGCCCACCCCTCCAGCTAGGACTCGGGGAGGTCAGCCAGCTTGTGTAAGATGCACCAAGATTCTCAAGATGGTTCAGGTGGGGAAACATCTGGAAGTCTGCATGTTTTTCTTGCCTAATATTTTATCATGAAAAGTTTCAAACATACAGAACGGTTGAAGGAATTTTATAATAAGTGAGAAAATGGGTACTGACACCTAGATTCTACCGCTAATATTTTACAAGGTCAATCTGCATTTTGGAGACACGATGATTTGAGGAGGTATTAAATTTAACATTAAAAATCTCTGCAGGGTCCTGGCTGGTGTGTCTCAGTGGACTGAGCACCAGCCTGCAAACCAAAGGATCACCAGTTCAATTCCTAGGCAGAGCACATACCTGGGTTGTGGGCCAGGTTCTCCAGCTGGGAGTGTGCAAGAGGCGATCGATCGATGTACCTCTTGCACATTTATGTTTCTCTCCCTCTCTTTCTCCCTCCCTTCCCCTCTCTCTAAAAGTAAATATATAAAACCTTTAAAAAAACCACAACCTTGTGGGTTTTGCAGATTCAAGCGCAGAACCAGCCATTCTTGAGCTGTGTGGCCTTAAGCACAAAACTCAGTGTTTCAGAGCCTCATCGTCCTCCGCCGCAGAATGAAAACTGTTACCCGAACTTCACTGTGAGGCCACATTGGGATGACCCCACAAAACACTGGCACGAGCACTGAGGCGTCGTAGGTCCCCTTAAAGAGCACAGCCGTGACAAACGCAGCAGCGGGCAAAAGCAGGTTACAGCTGTGAGTGCGTGAAACCCGATCATCCTCGTACTGTGACTTATTCTCATATCACGTAGTTTTCCACGCACACAGCTGTGACGCTACTTCCGGCCGCCCCTGTGTTGTTCGAAGGAGACATTGTTTACTCAGACACCACTTCTTCAGAGTCTGGTGTGGACCAGCAGCCGTGGCAGCGGAAGTCCGGGGGAGTTTATAAGAGAGTAATTTTAAGTGGTTTTGTGTGACAGGGCTCCAGCTGCAGAACTTTTGCTGGTCTGGTCGGGGACCCCAGCGGTGCCAGCCCTGGGAGGACCCCACCCCGGGCCAATTCAGACCCACACTGGGGACAGTGTGCCTAGTGCATCCCTCCTCTGGCTGTGCTGTGCCCACCGGCGGGCGGGTGCGTGGCAGCAAACATCCCTGGTTCCCAGGTGCACCCCCAGTGGCACTCAAGCCAGAGACATGGGCCCTGTTGACAAGCCGAGAAAACAGTCCTCCCCGGGAACTGAGCTGTCCAGCACCTGATTTTAGACTTCCCAGGTTCCAGAACGGTGAGAAATAAGCATCTGGGTTCTGAGCCGCCCAGTCTTTGGTCCGAGCTGATGAGCTCACACACGCCGCAAACAGGCAGGAATGGAGTACCACTCATAGACGGGGCCAGCAAGCCGTTTCAGGACCGATTCAGTGTGGCAGCTGCTGTGACCCCGGCAGAGGGAGCTGAAGGAGGGGGGCGGGGGTCTCGGGGGCTTCTTGATCTCTCAAGAACCCACATAGTCTAGAGTCTCATGGCATGAGAAGGTCTTTCTTTGATCTGGCCGGAATCCACCCTTCACCCTCCTTTTGTCTCCCATACCAAACCTTTGGCCAGCCCGGGTTTGGCCAGACTTCTGCCCGAAGCACTAGTCCCCACCCCTTCCCCCACCTAGGACCCCGTGTGCACTGAACTTGCCCTCTTTTTTGGACTTTATTCAGCAGTTGGGGGTTGGCAAACACCAGGATCCTTGCCCCCTCACCTCCGGCCTTTGACCTGAACCAAGGACCACCCTATCCCCTTTGAATGCCACAGTGTGTTAGTGCCTCTGACAAGGTTGGGGGCGGGCAGGGAGAAGCGGCAATAAAGATAAGAATTGCTTGCGTGGTGGGTACCCCGTCACTGCAGTGTGGGTTTCAACCACGGTAAATGCTCGCCCCCCTGGGCTCCCCCCGGTACCGGTTGCCGCTTTAACTGCGCCGGCCAGGTGGGCTGTAGAAATTAGAAAGGAATGTCTTCACCTCCACGGAGTGGAGACGTTCCTATCCCTAGGCCTCTCTTGACAACTTGATGGCTGCTGCTCCCCACCCAGCCTGGGTAATTGCTTAATTAATTGTGTGCAGGTACCTCACCTGGAGAAGGTGGTTATTAGGAGCTGGGAGCCTGACGCCCACTCCCCTGGGAAGTCGCCAGGCTGGCCTCTGGGCCAGGTCCCGTCCTGGAGGAGACAGTGGCGCGCCGGGTCCCCTGTCCTCGGCCTGACCCCAGGAGCACTCGGCCTGAGAGCCCGCTGGCCATGGCTGAGGCTCGTTTGCTCTGCTGGGGCAAGTCCCCAGAGGCGCTGCCGGGGTGGCCGAAGTCTCATCATCACCCTGAGGATGGAGAGTCAGAGGTTTCCCCAGGGGCTTCGGCCATTCTTCCGGAAAGTCAGCCTCCACTTCCTTTCCCCGCCCCCGCCATGGTCACATAGGTGTAGGTTCTCTCTGGGTCGGACACATGGGTACCTGGGAGGGGCGCCGGCTACATCACGACGCTGCGGGACCACTGCAGCCTAGCTCGGGGACCCACCGCCTGCGGGGGCCAGGCCTTCACTCAGACAGCTGTCCTCTACTGCAGTGTGCCCTGCATGGGCCTGGCCACAGCCCCAAGTGCTTGGTTCTTTAAATTCAGCCCATTCCACCACCACAACCACTACCCTGGCTGCCAGTGCCTCACCTGGCAGGCACAGGGTTCCAAGGGTTAGAACAAATCCCGATCACTTGTCGTCCACAGCACAGGTGCGAGCTGGGCCCTGAGATACGGTGTGCAACACGCCTCGGCCAGTGGGTGATGTGCAGGGCGGTGTGGGCGCCGTTCGGGCCAGAAGCAGCTGGTTTCCGTACTTGTCTGTTGCCAACTTGCTGGACAAGTTTCGTTTGCATCACTTTTATTTTGCTGGTTTTCTCTCTATGCACCAACTTGTTTCTAATAAAACTCATTTCCATGTCACAAATAGTTCTTGGAAATACATTCTCCAAGAAAGATTCAATGAATTGGTTATCATTTACCTTTCCTAACTCTGCTGTTAAAATGTCATGCGCTTTTAGAATTCTGAGAACCAACATATCCCTTTTTGCTTTGGCCACTGGGAAGCTCAAGTCGTAATCTAATGTCCAACTGAATAATGCCCTCTCTGACATTTAATGTACTTTTATCTCCCACCCTGTCTCTGATGGCCATTTTTTAAGTCTATACCATTCTAAAGCATGTTTTTTTTAAAGGAAATCATTTCATATCCTTTTTTTTGATGTGCACCTTGCTGTATTTTTTAATGCACACATAAAAATGTAATCGTATTATGCATGCTGTTTTGTAATTATTTTTTTAATTTTATTTTAATCATTGCTCAAGTGCAGTTTTCTGTCCTTTACTCCCATTCCAGCTCACCCACCCATCCCTCCCACCTCCCTCCCATTTCCACCCCCTCCCCCCAGTGTTTGTCCATGTGTCCTTTATACTTGTTCCTGTAAACCCTTCCCATTCTCCCCTGAAATTTCCTCCCCTCTCCCCTCTGGTCACTGTCAGCCTGTCCTCTATTTCAGTGTCTTTGACTATATTTTGCTTGTTTCTTTGTTTTGTCGTTTAGGTTCCTGTTAAAGGTGGGATCATATGGTATTTGTCTTTCACTGCCTGGCTTATTTTGCTTAGCATAATGCTTTCCAGCTCCATCCATGCTGTTGCAAAGGGTAGGAGCTCCTTTCTTTCTGCTGCATAGAATTCCATTGTGTAAATGTACCATAGTTTTTTGATCCATTCATTTACTGATGGGCACCTAGATCATATCCTTATTTAAGGGAAGTCATTTCATATCATTATTTAAAATGAGGCCTGAATTATAAATAATTTTGTGAAAGATGAGGAGAGTGTTATAACAGAAATCACCTGACACAGTAGCCAGAAGGTGGAGGCAGCCCAGGCGTGCACTGAGGAATGAGTGGGTAAACTCCGTGAGGTTAGCACACGCAGTGGGACACCAGTTCTCGACCTCAGTAAGGAGGGAAACTCCGACCCCTGCCACAACACGGATGGACTGTGAGGGCGTCACGCTCAGTGAGCTAAGCCAGTCACAGCGGACAACTGCTGTGTGCTTCCGCCTACCTGTGGTTCTTAGAGGAGTCACATTCACAGAGGCAGAAAGTACGCAGGTGGTCCCTGGAGACCCGAGGAGAGGGGGAGTGAGTGTTTCATTGGGACAGTTTCTGTTTGGGAAGAGGAGAAAGTTCTGGAAACCATGGTGGTGGTGGTTGCACACCGCGATGAGTATACTCAATGCCACCGAACTGTGCAGTTAATAAGGGTCAACGTGGTAAAGTCCGTATCGAGTGTTTTTTCCATGAAAGGAAGGTTAGTGAGAAAGAAGAGAGCTGAGCATGGACGCTGGGACACTGTTAGAGACGTGCCTGCGGCCACCTTCTGATACTTTATCTCAGTAGAGGGACCTCACGGTTGCTTCCCCAGCTGCATTTTCCAACCCTCCTGCCCCCAGAACCTCTCCAGGGCGCATCGGTCTGCCCGTGCCACCAGCTGCAGCCCTGCAGCCCTGCAGCCCCACAGCCCCGCAGCCCCACCGCAATCTGAGGAGCACGCAGGGCTGCCCCCAGAGCAGACGGGCTGCCCCCAGAGCAGGACAGGACACAGCAGCAGGACACAGGCTGTCCCTGGACGCCAGGAGGCCCCGCCCCTGCCGCCAGCCCACAGGCTGTGCTGGAAAGGAACACCGTAAAGGCATCTTTCAGCAGCCGCGGCGACTGTCATCACCGTTTTATTTTATCTCTGGCCTCCGGGTGTTCACACTGCTTCCCCGTTATTAGTCATATTATATCACCATCCACAATTTTGCCTGTCAGCCAGTTGGGGGAGGGGCACTGAGAGAGAAGCAAGAGAAGGAAGGCCGGAGGGGCGACTGAGCGTGCCCAGAGCTTGCACTGCGGCTGGTGACAGAGGGGGACCCAGGGAAAGGCTTCCTCTGGCCAGGACCTTGGGCACCCTCGAACCCTCGCACCCTTGCAGCCAGCTTCACCAAAGGTGGACAGAGGCTGGGCCACCCTGCTGACTGGTGCCCTCAGAGGTCTGGCCATGCTGTGTCTGCCTCAGTGGGTCTTAGGGGCTGTCTCCTGAGCCAGAGGTGACCACGGCCACTACGAGGCTGGGCAGGGACATGGTTTCCTTGGCAACTGACTCGAACAACAGCCAAAGTGCAACAGTGAAGAGCTCAGCCTGGGGAGCCAGGTGGCCTGGATTTGTGTCCTGGTTGTCACTGATAAGCTGTGTGATGCAGGCAAGTTGCTAAACCTCTCTGTGAGGACATGGCACTATTCACGAAAGCTCCTTGCATGGTGCCTGATACCTAGTCCCTCCTCCAGCCTCCTGCCCATCAGCAGACAGGGAGGACTATTCTGGTAACAGCTCCAGACGCCTCCTGCGTGCACAGCTCTTTCCCGCACGTCCCTCCATCGGGTAGAGATAGCAGCCTCTAGGGGCAATGACGGCCGGCTCCTTTGGAACTGCTCTGGCTGGCGTCCTGCACAGTCAGAAGGGCTGATTCCTGTGGGTCGGACTTGGACAGTCAGTCCGGCCCATCAAGTCTCAGCCAGAGAACCGGCTGCAGCCCTGACCGCAGACGGAGACGATGACCTGTTGAACAAAGTGTGAGGTGGAGAGAGGGCAGCAGGACACGAGTCTGTAGTGAGTGCATGTGGTTACGTGTGCAGCGCTCAGCACGGGCGCCCTCACAGCCAGCTCCAGCTGCCACACCCTGCCCCCAGCCCCTTTGGTCCTTCTGGACTGAACGAGCCACTTTCCGCATGCAAGAACTGGATGCCCAGGGCAAGACAAGGCGAGGCCAAGACCCAGCAGAACCAGCGCAAAAGCAGTGAGCCCCGTCTGGATCAGACAGCAGGAGGAAGAGCAGCCGCAGGTGCCAGTGTGACAACAAAACGAAAGGGACGCAGTGACTGAGAGGGAATGACCAGCTGCCTGCCGCAAGGAGCCCGTCCGGGTTGCAGCTCAGTGGCTTTCTGGCAGCTGTGCCCTGAGGAGACGGTGTGGCACGTCCCAGACCTCATCAGAACCCAGGTGCGGTGAGAAACCAGATGTCCAATTGCTTCGGCCACTGGCAGCCCCCTCCGTGGGCCCAGAAGCGAGTGAGGAGTGGCCTTGCAGCGGCTCCGCAGACGGCTTCCTGCTTCATGGGTGGGAGGACCGGAGACCACGGGCAGACCAGGCGTGTGCGAGGCCCTGCCCACAGACCTGCGCTGGGGCCGTGCGTGGGCCGGAATGGAGCTGTTTTCCTACAGAATATAAGCAATGTTACTAATAAAATACTTGATCAGGCTTATAGAAGTTATTTTAACTGCTTTTTAAAAAATACTTATTTTTTGGAGAAAAGGGAAGGGAGGGAGAAAGAGAAGGAGAGAAACGTCACTGAGAAACATCGATCAGTTGCCCCGTCCAGGGATCAAACCCGCAACCCAAGCATGCGCCCTGACTGGGAATCGAACCAGCAACCTTTTACTTTGTGGGATATCACTCCAGCCAAATGAGCCACACCGGTCAGGGCTCAGCATCATTTATCGACGAAACCATCATTTTCTCTACTGTCTTGCTTAAGCTCCTTTATTGTGAATTAAGTGGCCAAGTATGTGTGGGTCTGTTTCGGAACTCTCTGCATTGTTCCATTGGTCTTTTTCTATTCTGGTGGCAAATCACACGGCTTAATTATCACTGCTTAGTGATGACTGCTGCATAGTAGGTCTTAATAGCCACTCGACTAAGTCTTCCAACTTTGTTCTTCCTCGGCATTGTTCTGGTTGTTCTAGGCTTTTTGCAATTCCATATAAATCACCTTGTCAATACCTATCTAAAAAATACACTGGGGAATTTGTAATGAGATTACATTGAATTTATAGATCAGTTTGGGAGACTTGACATCACAACAATGTTAAACTTTCCAATCCACAAATGTGGTATATCTCTTCATTTATTTAGGTCTTCCCTAATCTCTCTCAGAAATGTTTTATAGTATCCAGTGTAGGTTTTACACATCTTTCAAAAGATTAATTTCTATGTGTTTTATATTTTTATTATTATTACTTGCCTTTAATTTCATTTTCTACTCACTTCTTGCTAGTATGTAGAAATAAACTTAATTTCATATATTATTTTATCCATTGGTCTTGCTAAATTAATTTAATAATTGTAATAGTATATAGATTCTTAGGGGTTTTCTATGTAGATAGTTATGTCATCTGAAATAAAAAGTTTATTTTCTCTCAATCTTTCTACCTTTTCTTTTTCTTGCCTTATTGCATCGGCTAGGACTTCTAGTGCCGTGGTGAACGGAAGTGGTGATAGTGGGCACTGATAAGTAAGTGCTTAATAACCTCATTTACATTAACAGTAGCATTTTAAATACATACTCTTTATCAGATTAAGGAAATATTTTTATTCTTAATTGATGGACAGTTTTTGTCATGAACAAGCGCTGAATTTTATCAAATGTTTTTGTGTATTAATGGGCTTGATCATATTTTTTTTCTTCTTTATTCTGTTACTATGTCAAATTACATTGACTGATTTTCAAATGTTAAACCAACCCTGCATTTCTGGAATAAACTCTACTTGGTGATGAAGCATTATCCTTTTACTACATTTCTGTATTGAATTGACTAATGTTTTAAGATTTTTTCATACTTATCTGTGAGAGATATATGCCTGTAAATTTCTATTATTGTATTTTCCTTGTCAAGTTATCATATCAGGGTTTTACTGGCCTCATAAGATAAGTTAGGAAGCAATCTATTTTTTTTCAGTTCTCTATAAGAGTTTGTATAAAATTGGTATTATTTCTTCTTCAAATGTTTGAAAAATTGTCGTATTTGCTGTGTATAATGCATACTCATGTTTTTGGCCTAAACTTTCAGGGGAAAAAATCTTTCATTTTAATTTTTTTAATTCAATTTTTTATTTATTTACATTTAGATATCAGTTTTTTTGTGTGTGTTATAAAGGAATTTTAGCATTTATTTTTGAACACATTATGGTACAAGAAGTTTTAGGTAACAAAGAATTACAGAACACAAGAAGAGATACAAGGTATTTAGGTACTTCCCATGTATAATGCACATCCTTATTCTCCCCTCAAAAATTTGGGCAGAAAAGTGAGCTTTATACATGACAATATGGTGCCCATGAAGCCGTCTGAGTCTGAGGTTTTCTTTGTGAGAACATTTTAAATTACAGACTTAATTGTTTTTAACATTATAGGAGTTTTGGGATGTCCCATTTCTTCTTGCATTAGTTTTGCTAAATTGTTGTTTTTGAAGGACATACTCATTCTGTCCAGGTTGTCACTCTGAATATCTTGTTGTTACATTGAAAATATCATTGGAACCTGTGGTAATGGCCCCTTTTTATTTCTGATACTGGGAGGGAAAATGTGGGGGTTACTTTTTTCCTACTTTTTCCTTTTTCAGTCTTAATGGGATTATCGATTTTATTAATCTTTTCTTTTTTTAAAGATTTTATTTATTTTTTTAGAGAGAGGGCAAGGGAGAGAGAAAAAGAGGGAGAGAAACATCTCTCACACCCCCAACCAAGGACTTTGCCCACAACCAGGCATGTGTCCTGATCGGGAATTGAACCGGTGACGAACTTTAGGTCGGTAGGCTAGTGCTCCGCCCACTGACCCACACCAGCCAGAGCTATTAATCTTTTTAATCACCTAACTTAGCTTTGTAACTTTTTCCCATTGCACATGTATTCTCTAGTTCATTGATTTCTGTTCTTTTTTTTAAAGATTTTATTTATTTATTTTTAGAGAGGGAAGGGAGAGGGAGAGAGAGAAACATCAATGTGCGGTTGCTGGGAGACATGGCCTGCAACCTAGGCATGTGCCCTGACTGGGAATCGAACCTGCGATGCCTGGTTCACAGCCCGCGCTCTGATTTCTGTTCTTGATTACATTATTCCTTCCACTTTTTTTAGGTTTAATTTATTTACTTTTTTTTAGGTTTATGAGACAGAAGCTTAGATTATTGATTTTCAACCTTCTTATTTTCAGATTTGTGCATTTAAAACTAAAAATTTCCACTTAAAAACGTTAACTACTTCCCCCAAGTTTCAATATGTTTGTTTTTGTTATCACTCCATTCAGACTACTTTCTAATACCCGTTGTGTTTTCTTCTTGGGCCCACGGGTGGTTCAGAACAGTGCTGCTTCATTTCCAAACGCTCGGGGGCCTCCCATCGCCTGTCTGTTATTAATTTCTTGTTCGGCTGGGCTGTGGTCAGAAGGCACTCTGACCTCCGCGCTCTGCTGAGACCTGCTCCAGCATCTGGTCTGTTTTGGCCACGGCTCCGGGCCCCACACAGCCCTTTCCTGCCCGGGTGCCGTGGAGAGTACGCATTTTAGCATTTAGTCATTTATTGTTGCTTTAAGCAGCTGACACTACCCAGTAGTTCCCCGTTCCCCTGGCTGCAGCTCAGCGCTCCCGGCTGGCATCACGTCCCGAAGAGCTTCCGTGGGGCTCCTCGTGGTGCTGCGTCGCTGGCGAGTGGTTCTCGTGGCTTTCTCCTGGGGCGTGTTGTTCGGCCTCCGTTTCTGCAGAAGAGCTTCTGTGAAAAGGTGGGCGAGGATTTGTTGTCGTTGTTCTTCCGGCAGTTCAAGGTTGCTGTTCCATGGTCTCTTAGATTCCATCAATGTGAAATGCTTCACAGATCGCCACGTCACTTTTGGGGCCCATGCCATCTCCAATGTCAGGGCGGGCACCACCCAAGCCAGCACAGAAACATCTACACCGTCCTTTAAAAACAACCTTTCCTCCAGCTTCCCTCTGCGGACAAGGAGCAAGTAGAGTCCCCCACACCCTTGGGTTGTTTTTTGGGGGTCCAACAGGGCCCCAGTAAATAGTTCCCTCCCCAGTTCTGAGAGGTAATTTCTCAGTAACTCATGATGAAGTTACTCTTTTTCTACAATTTCTATCTGACAAATGAGGACATTGATGCCCGGGTCTTGCCACATTCATAGCTTTAATGAAAAAAGGATTCCAGAACCTTACCCAGGTCCAACTTAGGGTGGTGGCTTTAATAAGGGGAACACGAAAGCAGAAAAGCAACAGCAAACCTCTCGTGACATTAGAAATAATAACTGAAGATATTGAAGTGTAAAACTTTTTTAAAAAGATTTTATTTATTTATTTTAGAGAGGGGAAGGGAGGGAGAAAGACAGGGAGAGAAACATCAACGTGCGGCTGTCTCTTGAACCTGCAACCCAGGCACGGGCCCCGACTGGGGATCGAACTAGCGACCCCCTGATTCGCAGGCAGGCACTCAGTCCACTGAGTCACACCAGCCAGGGCTGAAATGTAAAACTCTTAAAGTCCGTGCCCTTCTTTGCGAAGGTGGGGGCTTGCTGACGGAGTATAGGCAAGGTGTAGAGTGCTCTATGGCGCCCCCCCCGCCCCGCTCTGACCCCCACTGCTCCCCTGGCCAGTGGCTTCTCTGCAGGTGCACCGGCAACCACGGGGGGCAGGGGCAGAGGCTTCGCGTATTTATGAAGGCCACGCCCTTGAACTCCTTTTCTGGGACTGCATCTAACAACGCAGTTCCCTGAACCTCTAAGGAAATGGGACACAACGCAGCAATGAGAACACAGCACAAAGGCCTGTTTGCTTCCAAAAAATACTCCCAGAAACCCAGGCAGTTCCTGACCTATTTGAGGACAGTTTTTTCTCCTCACCAGAACCCAAAAATGACTCGGGAAACACTTGAGAAAGACTCACAAGTAGAGGAACTCACTTCAGCCAGACAGATGGGCAGCCATCGTGGCACGGCCACTTCAGGTCCAGTGCTCATAGTCTGTGGCAGTGATGGGGCGCTGGAGAGTTGAAGACCTCAGCTTCGGTCCTAGTTGATAGGCTTGTGACTAATTCAGGCGGGAAGCAGTTATTCCAGGCACTGGAATCCGTGACCTGCGAGATTGTCTGTGATTTTCCAGAAGGCCCACCAGCTATCCCACCCCCGTGCCCCGGGGCTCTGCAGGCTGCGGAGACGGCGTCTCAGTCACCGCAGGATCAGCAGATACAGGAGTACCAGGAAAATTGTCCCTGGAATGCAGCTCTTATCCGATGACCCTTTTCTCCAAACCCTTACCTGCCTTTGTCTTCTCCTTGCAAAAACGTCAGCTTGAGGTGAGACGCTGAGATGGCTTTTGAGGACACCTAACCTGCCGTCTTCTCCAGTCACCGGCATCTGAGTAACGGGCCCGTGAGGTTTCAGTCAGTCCGTGTCAGTCCGCCGTGTCAGTCATCGTCTCTGCCCACGGGTTCTGGCGGTGACAGGCGGCACAGACAGAACGCCGACCTTTCCCGTCTCGGGAGCAGTAATACATTCAGCAAAAAATAGGAAATAGTAGGACTCGCAGTGACATTAACTGGTCTGAGCGCCCCTCCCAACACTGCCTGATGTGGGCGCTTTCCCAACTTTAAGAGAGTTTTTCTCCTTCTCCTTTTCTTTTCTTTTCTGTTTTTTGGCGCCAGTACAGCTGTTGGAGGCACACTGAGTAAAACCACAGTGTTTCTTTAGGGAGATAGGGATTATGTCACTTAAAGTGGCTCCCAGCGGACAGCCCACCAGGGTGAAAACAGAGGCTTGGGGGCGAGGCAAACCTAGTTCCCTCCGCCGCTTACCTGGCCACTGTGTGGGTCTGGGGGCGTCATCCTGCCCTCCGAGTCCGCCTCCCGGGGCAGAGCGGCGATGCCCTCGCAGCCCCGCACCGTGGCTGCCGTGTGAGCGTGTCGCCGGGCACCTGGTCTTCCAGAACGCGAGCAGGCGCTCTTGGGCACAGTCACAGCCTGCGTTACGGTTACGATTTGTCACAAGCTCCCGCCACTTGAACTGCGAGTGTGGGTCTGAACCCGAATTTCTATGGAGAAGCTCCCAGAGCCTGAGCGTCGGTGGGGACAATGACACCCTGGATCCGTGGACTGAGTGGCCCCAGGCCACGAGGCTGGTAAGAAGCCGAGCTGGAACTAAAAGGCAGAGTTTCTTTTTCTTCTTTTGTTGTTTAAATCCTCTCCTCCGCCCTCTGCCCCTCGAAGTGTTAATGGGTCCAGCTTTTTGAAAGAGGACTTTTTCTAGTTAATTTGTCATGTGAATAGTTCTAGTAAGCTGTAATATGAAAAAGTCTTCTAGTTTTTTTGAGCCAAACTGGTGACAATTGCCAGGAAGCAGAACCTCAACGGGTTGAGCAAATGCTCCAGAAAGGGCAGTTTCACCGCTTATTTTATACTTTAGAACAGGAGCAGGAGGCGTTCGGGGTTCCATGAAAGGCATGGTGGCAGACTGGGGAGCGGGGAGACAGCAAAGCAGAGAGATCTCTGAGAATGAATAGAAAGTGAAACGGAGAGACACACTTCTCTGTCGCTGGGTGCGGCACAGTCAACAATGGACATTTACAGCCACAGAGGTCGGGTCAGGGACAGGTAACAGTGAGGGCTGGCTCTGTGGTCCCCTGCTCCGGCGGCAGGTCTGGAAAAGGGGATTACCCTGACATTGCAAAAGTAGGTTATCTTAGATGCAAACGCACAACAGGTGGAAACAGACTCACTTAAGGTCCAGACTGACCTTGGCCAAGGACGCTGCAGGCCTTGGATTTGACTACCCGCCATGACCCGCTTTTAGCAAGGAACGTGATGTTCAGACCATCCCGTGAGGCCCCTTTCTGTCTCTCAGCGTCCAGGGCCCGCCACGCAGAGCTCCCCTGAGCTCGTCAGGGTCAGTGCGTGGCCCCTTTTCCTCCGCACCAGGTTAGCTAGTGTTTATACACTTGATCTTAAACTACATCCTCATAGAGGACCCTGCTGTCCACACTCTGTTAACTTCCTAACGCAGTCACACGTCCTCCAAGGGGCACTTGAGCTACTCACTCACTACAGGGAAAGGTGTGGCGCTCAAGGCCCGGAGCAGCCGAGGTTTAGCCGTGGGCTTGTCGGCCGCACTTTGTCCCTGTTTCTCAGCACCCATCACCCCAGTAAAGCCTGAGGTCGCTTAAAACTCCACCTCTCTGAAACACTGTGGGGTGTGGACATGGTGGAAGGTCACCCCATTCATTCATTCACTCACTCATTCATTCATTCATTCAGCAGACAGTGTCCTGAACCAAGGATTATAATCAAGCTACATATGTTCAATTGGAATCCCCTGAGGTTCCAATTTAAAAACTGGAGGGACGAGGGGAAGGACGCCCTAGCCACCTCAAGCACGTGATGGAGGGAGAGCGGGAGGGAGAAGCGGCCTCCGTGTGGAGTTCCCGGGATGGAGGGGTGACGGGGACGCAGCCACAGACAGTGCTGGAACCAGTCCTGAGGACGACACCGAGCTCCAGCTTCACGCGCAGTCTCAGTAAGCATCCCAAGAACCCCAGAGGCAGGCCCCACGGGGTGGGGGAGCACAGGGACACTAAGAACAGGGTTCACTGTGCTGGAGGAAGGCCGTGGTCCCTGAGTCAGCCAGCAGACACTGAGTGAGTCCGGGGCACACGGAAGTCCGAGTTGCCCAGACCTCGTGCAGAAACGGGCACAGCAGGCACAGGGCATGGCAGAGGGGGACCTCCTCAGGGGACCCCCAGCACAGCTGCAGCGAGACCAGGAAATGCCAGACCGTGAATGAGCAAGCAAGTCAGCTCTGGGTTGCCTGGCAACCCAGCCAGAGAGGTGCAGAGAGGAATTATAATGAAAAACCACATGCAAATGAAGTAAATTGTAATTAGGGAGAATGGCAGCCTGTGGGCCCTTGAGGAAGAGCTGGGTGGGGGAGGCCCGTGCAGCAGACAAAGGAAGAGCTTGGCATTGTGGGAAAGCGGCACAGCAGCCCGGGGTGCCTGGAATGCCCGGGTGCCTGGGACCAGCAGGCCTGGCGGGCCTCCCTGGAGGGCGGTGGCAGTGAGATGAGGTGCCCGCACCGCCCAGCCTGTGCAAGGCCATGACCCCATAGACCAGAGAGCAGGGCCGGCTCCTGAGCAGCTAGAATTCTCTCCTTCTGGACGCCGGTCTCTCTGAGACAAATCCAAAAGTTGGCTTCTGGCACAGTCAGCCACACACTCCTGAGAACCCCAGAGGTGAGGCAGCTGCTCCCACCCTCCTCGCTCAGATTCTTCTCTGAGGGCCAGTCTCCCATATCCTGACATTTAGGCAGCCGCTACCGCCTGGTCCCTGCAAAATGGGGACGATGACACGGCCCCACCCACCACACAGGGCTCCCAGCAGCTGGCAGATACCTCACCGGAAAATGCGAGAACCACCCCCCGCCCCCGCCCCCACCCCCACCCCCAGGCACAGGGACTTGGGGGAAAGCCTCTGCTGTTGGACACCAAAGCCAACAAAGAGAAAGAACAATCCTGAAGTCACCGAGAATTAAGGGGCTGAGTGTCCGTAGAGGGCTGGAGAATATAACACGTGCGTGAAACAAGAACAGAGTAAGACACACAGAGAAAGGCCTCCCAGAACGGGAGGGAAAGCCTGCCCCAGTGACCAACAAGGAATAAAGGAGCAAGTATCTTGCTGGCAAGGCAGAGGCAGGAGGG
>PVIA01016110.1:0-20174 GCA_004024845.1 Tonatia bakeri | reverse complement strand
ATGTCCAAAGTCAACCAATTCTGTGAGCTTCCTGATCAACAGTGCTTTGAACTGTGCATCTGGTAATTCGGCAATTTCTTGGTCACTTAAAAAAATTGGTTCTGGGGCTTTCAAATATGTTTGAGCCATCTTTTTAATTTTCCTTTGGTTTGGATGCGGCTGTTTCGTAAGGGCGGGGGAGCCTTAGGTGTTCACGGGGCGGGGCCCCCCAGGCGCTGGGTTGTGACGTTGTATGTGGGGGCGGGGTCTGAGAGGGAACAATGGCGCCTGCTCCACTCTCTCTAGGACTTCCATTCCTTCCACGGCCTCCCACAAGCAAACTGGGCCCTTGCTGTGCTGGCTCCCGGGCGGTGGGCTGGTGTACTTTCTTGGACTCTGTGGGCTTCCCCGAGAAGTCTCCTGTGAGGCTGGGAGAGTCTCCCGGCCTCAGTTCCCAGACGGGGCTCTTAAGCTTTGAAACGCGGCGGCGCTGCCCATTTTCACTTAGTTTGTGCGCAAACGGGTGGCTGCGGACAGCCAGCTGCCCTGCGCCCCTCACTGGGTCTGCTAGTCGGCTCCGCGCTTCCGCGCCCAGGGTCTGCCACTGGTCCGTCTGCTGCCGTCTGCGCCCTGCGCGCCCGCGCCTGCCAGCCAGCGCCTCTTCCCGCCGGGACCCCTCGATCCCACTTCGCAGGCCTCCGACTCCGCCGCTCCTTACCAGTCTGGATGTACTGGAGCCCGACTTCTGTTCAATTAATTTCTCTCTGTTCTGGTTGTTAATTGTTTCTCAATCTTTGTTGTCTTCAGTCTTGGTTGCGCGAGGAAGCACAATGCGACTGCCTATGCCTCCATCTTGGCCGGAACTCCGCGCACTGTTCTTATGTTGGATATTTGACTGTTAAAATTTTTTCAAAAAACTTTCATGGCATTCTGCAAAGAATCTTGCAACTCATTTGTGAAATGTTCTCCTAAGTACTTGACATTATTAAAAATTATATCATTTTCTGAAATTTTATACTCCAGTTGAGCTTTCATATGTAGATGTATTTGTACGTTGATGTTCTCCCTAGCAACCTTGCTACATACGCTTGTTAATTTCAAAAAGTTGTTTCTATATCCTTTCTAAGTTTCATTATACACAATCAAATCATTTTGAATGCTAACACTTTTTTTCTGCTGTTAGCTTTTTTGAACACTACAGCTTTTTTTCCTTTTCTCATTTTACAACAATGGAGAGACTCAGCCAGTGCAGGGTTAACAGAATCGGGATTCATGTACCAAAGTTCTTATTCCTGATAGGAAATGAAAAGTTTTAACATTTCACCATGTTCACTGAGAAATAAAGGAAGTTCTATTCCAATCCTAGTTTGGTAAGAATGTTAATCTTGAATATATGTTGACCTCCATCAAACACTTGTGCACTTGTTGAGATGATCATAGGATTTTTCCTTCCATTAACCTGTTCATGTGGTGAGTTACATAGGAAAGTTCCTAGGTTTAAACAAACCTTGTATTCCTTTGAAGGGGGGTTGGTCATGACAAGTTATTCTTCTGAATAATCTGCATCTTAATAATGTGTTTAGGATGTTTATGAATGACCTCATGAGTGATAATAGACATATTTTATTTCATGTATTCTCTTTCTTGGAGTTTGGTCTGAAGGCGCACTAGCTTCCTAAAATGAATTGGTATATAAAAACTCCTCTTCTGTTCTCTGGAACAGCAGTCTCCACAAATCTGGGAAGAATGCAGCGATAGGCTTTCCAATGATCAGCTCTTTCTGTACGGCATCTCCTTATTTAGTATTGGACCCTACTTACAGTGCAGGGACAGGAGAGGAAGCTTCAGGTCCCCATCACTTCTGCCATTGTGAGGTGCCCATCTTTCCTGCAAGATGCCTCTAATGATGCTCTTAATCTGAAAACTAACTGCTTTTTCAAAGCAGGGAAGAAGAAGCCACAAATCTCTTTTTCCCGCTACTTAAAACTCCATCAACATAACAATCATTACATCTCAGAATTGTGTCCAGTAGCCTGGTTCTAGCCTTCTTCACCTGTTACTATGCACTATACAAAAATTACTATTTGCATCCTCACAAACCAAAAAATACTTCTGCAACAGAGAGCCAGAATTCACTCTGTGAATTCTGCAACAGAGAGCCAGAATTCAGTATTCAGAATTCACCCTCCTTGGGGAATGGAAGGAGATTATAACATCAATTTCTCTCCCCATTTCCCATCCTTACAGAGGTTTAAAAATATTTCCTGGTCCAAAAGGACTGAAATCTATGGGTGAAATTTAAAGTGATACCAAAAGTACAGTATCTCATATTGTCACTAAAATATTTGAGAGGCCCCTGGGTTTCAGAGTTGGATGAAAAAACTAGGGCTTAGGTAGAATAAAAGGTAACGGAATCACGGGGACTCGATGAGGCAAAACTACTCTGGTTCCACAGACTTTGTCACCTTGTAGCCTAAGGCATGAAATAGCCATGGGTTTCAATCCTGGCTCTGACATATTCTAGCTGGGTGATGGTGGGAAAGTATTTAAATACTTTGGGTCTGTTTTTCATTTCAAAGAGAAATTATAATATTTACATTAAATTATTGCTGTGATGAATACATGAGATAACATATATGAAGTAGAAATTATATTGCAAATTATTTGGTTTATATTCCATTTTACATTTAAAGTTTCACATTTTTTTTATTCCATTTACCTTTATAATTACATTTCTAGCAAAAGATACTGATCTGATTTTCTAGTAAGGATAAAGATACATGGCTACCTTTCTAAATGAATTTGAGTTTAGAAATGTGTTTTCTTTAAAGAGATAAATTTATTAAATAGCAATGTAGCTGGTGTCAGACATGACATTGATTCTACACTTGATTTGTAAATAACTGAGGCCTGACAAGGCTGACACTGAATCTTGGTATGTGCTTAAACTTGTGCTCCTTGCTATATGTGATGATAAAAAGAAATAAGTTGCAGCCAAAATGGAGGCATAAGTAGATACACTTTGCCTCTTTGCACAACCAAAATAAGGACAACAAATTAAAAAAAAAAACAGAACTGCCAGAAAATCAAATTGTATGGAAGTCCGACAACAAAGGAGCTAAAGAAGAAACATTCATTCCGACTGGTAGGAGGGGCAGAGATGGGCAGCCGGGGCAGAGAGGGTGCACAATAAGGCAGCAGCTGGAGGCTGGAGGGCTGGATGGGCCTGGCAGTGGCTGGCAGTCCCACATTCTTGTGCAGATAAGCTGGGAAGAACAACTGGGGAATGAGACTGACCACACAACCCAGGATACCAGTATGGGAAAAGAAAGCCTCAAAACCTCTGGCTATAAAATCCTGTGGGGGTTGCAGTGGCAGGAGAACTCTTAGCCTCACAGAGAGTTCATTGGAGGATCTATGGGGTCTAGAATATACACAAACCCACCCACCTGGGTATTAGCACCAGAAGTGCCCGATTTGCTTGTAGATAGTGGGAGAAGTGACTGAAAGTAGAGAACCAAGCAATTGGCATTCTTCCCTCTCTGACTCCTCCTCCGCATACAGCACCACAACGCAGTGACCTAGGTTCCCTCATCCTGGTGAATACCTAAGGCTCCACCCCTTACAATATTAACAGGTAAACAGACACAAAGAAATATGGCCCAAATGAAAGAAGAGATCAAAACTCCAGAAAAATAACTAAGCAATGATGAGATAGCCAATTTATCAGAGGCAGAGTTCAAAACACTGGTAATCAAGATGCTCACGGAAATGGTTGAGTATGGTTGCAAAACAGAGGAAGAAGTGAAGGCTATCCAAAGTGAAATAAAGAAAAATATACAGGGAACCAATAGCAATGGGAAGGAAACAGGGACTCAATGATTTGGAGCAGAAAGAAAAAATAAACATGCAACCAGAACAGAATTAAGAAACAAGAATTCAAAAAACTGAAGAGGGGCTTAGAAAGCTCTGGGACAACTTTAAACATTCCAACATCTGAATCATAGGGATGCCAGAAGAAGAAGAGGAAGAGCAAGAAATGGAAAACTTATTTGAACAAATAATGAAGGAAAACTTCCCCAATCTGGCAAAGGAAATAGACTTCCAGGAAGTCCAGGAAGCTCAGAGAGTCCCAAAGAAGTTGGACCCAAGGAAGCAAACACCAAGGTACATCATAATTAATTACCCAATTTTAAAGATAAGGAGACAATCTTAAAAGCAGCAAGAGAAAAGGAGACAGTTAACCTACAAAGGAATTCCCATAAGACTATCAACTGATTTCTCAAAAGAAACCTTGCAGGCAAGAAGGGCTAGAAAGAAGTATTCTAAGTCATGAAAGGCAAGGTCCTACATCCAAGATGACTCTATCCAGCAAAGCTATCATTTAGAATGGAAGGGCAGATAAAATGCTTCCCAGATAAGTCAACTTAAAGGAATTCATCATCACCAAGCCCTTGTTATATGAAATGTTAAAGGAACTTATCTAAGGAAAAGAAGATGATCAAAACTATGAACAGTAAAAAGACAACAAACTCACAACTATCAACAACTGAACCTAAAAAAAAAAAAAAGCAAACACCTAGAACAGGAATACAATCACAGAAATGGAGATCACATGGAGGGTTATCAGTGGAGAAGGGGGGAAGGAGAATGGTGGGAAAAGTTACAGGGAATAAGAAACATAATTGGCAGGTACAAAATAGACAGGGGGAAGTCAAGAATGGTATAGAAAATGGAGAAGCCGAAGAACTTTTACGTACGACCCATGGACATGAACTAAGAGGGGGATTGTGGTGGGGTAAGAGGTGCAGAGTGGAGGGGAGTAAAAGGAAGAGAAAAATGGGACAACTGTAATAGCAAAATCAATAAAAATATATTTAAAAAATAAAGAAAATAGTCAATATTCTGTTCATGCAACACAACTCAACAGCTGAGTCTGTCAGCTGCTCATGCAGTTTTTAAATAGCACTGCAAGGGCTGACATGGCCACCCAGTTCCCTATTGCAGTTGTTAGGTTGGCTTGTTACACTGAATCAGAGGACTTCAGTGAAGGACACTACAAATGCATCTGTCTGCAAGTGAGAAGTTCACAGCTGTACCCCAAGGCAGGAATCAGTTTTGTAGTCCACAGCTATACCCTCAGATGGAGAAAGGAGGATCAATCATCCTGTATTCAACTGAAATCAGAATGGATAAGTAAGGATTTTGTATTAGCTTCCAGCTAGGTGGGAAGCAGGTGAAAAACTGCCTAGTGGCAGCTCTTCAACAGTCTGCTTATCTCCTTTGGGCCCAAGGGGAGTCACAAGGTGATCAGTGGTGATCAGTCATGATTCTGGTCAGCCTACAGGATATTCTTGCCTACGTGGCCTAAGTGAGGACATGCACAGTCTCCAGGACACCAAGGCAAAGACACTCTCCTACAGTGCCTGGAACAGAATAAAAGGCCATATGTATGGTGTCTGCAAATAGAGCATTTATAACACTGACTTTTAAATGAAGGAGATGCTTTTCCTCTCAGGGTCATTATAGAAGATTAAAGTTCTATAGACATCAATTGATTGATTTGTACCATGTGCCAGGAAACATCTGGGAAGCTTGGAATGTAAAGACCAACAACAATGGTGCTTGCGATGGGTATCTCACGGTGGTGAAGCAGACTCATAAACAGAAAAACAGTTGAAGTGCAAAGGAGGAACACAGCAAAAGAACCCAGAAATAAAAGCAGTGAAGGGGTTGGCAGGAAGCAGGAGGAAAACTAGGAGAGGAGACTCTTGAAAGTGAAAGATGTCAACCACACTTCCAATGTCCACTGATCACTGGGTTTATATACTTGATTCTTCTATCAGGCTGGTGACTTATTCCTCAATAGTTAAAAACTAAAATAATCAGATCAGCCCTTTTTCTCTAAAAATTTTATCTTCTCAGTTATCTCAATTTTATTAGTGAGCTCACAGGATAAAAGAAGATAAGTATCTTCTTTGAGGTCAAAACATTAATTCATTTAATTTTCTTGATCAGTGTTTCATAATGTTTAGTGTACTAGTCTTTCACCTTCTTGGATAAATTTCTTCCTAAGTGTTTTATTCTTTTTGATCTATTATAAACAGAATCGTTTTCTTAATTTGTTAGGATATAGGAAAGAAATGATGTCTGCGTCTTGATTTTATATCCCCCAATTTTGCTGAAGTGTTTATGAGTTCTAAAAGATATTTTGTGGAGTCTTTAGGGTTTTCCATGTATGATCATGTTACCTGCAAACAGAGACAACTTTTTCTTCTCTTATTTGCATGTCATTTATTTCTTTTTCTTGCCTAAGTGCTCTAGCTAAAAGTTCCAATTTGGTATTGAATACAAGTGGTGAGCATGGGCATTCTCATCTTCTTCCTGATCTTAAAGGAAAATTTTCAGTTCTTCACCATTGAGTATAATATTAGATGTGGCCTACTCTTATATGGCCTTTGTAATGTTGAAGTACATTTCTTCTATACCTAGTTTGTTTAGCAGTTTCATCATGAAAGTATGTAGAATTTTGTCCAGTGCTTTTTTTGCATCTATTCAGAGGACCATATGAATTTACCCTTAACTTAAACTTGTACCCTTTAACATCACCAACACCCATCCAGTGGTAACCACCATTTTACTGTTTGTTTTTACTGGTTTGTCTATTTTAGAGTCCACATATAATTAATATCATATAGTAATTGTATTTCTCTGTCTGACTTATCTTACCTAGCATAATGTATTCAAGGTCCACCCATTTTATCACAAAAACAGGCTTTCTTTCTCATGGCTGAATATTCTGATGTGTATATATACCACTTCTATTTGTCCATTCATCCAATGATGGGTTCTTAGGCTGTTTCCATGTCTTGGATATTGTGAATAATGATTCAGTAAATATGGGAGTGTAAATATCACCTCGATATCCTGTCTTCATTTCCTTTAGGTATATACCCAGAAATGAAATTGCTGGATCATATGGTAGATTTATTTGTAGTTTTTTCTGAATCTACATGTTGCTTTTTAATGTAATTCAGCAATTTACGTCTCCAACAAAGTACAAAGATTCCTTGTTCTTCACAGCCTTGCCAAAACTTGTCTGTTGTGTTCTTGATTATAGACATTGTAACATTTGTGAGGTAATAGGTATCTCACTGTGGTTTTGATTTGCATTTCCCTGATGATTAGTGATATTACCTATCTTTTCATATACCTGTTGGGTGTTTGAATATATTGTTTGGAAAAGTATCTGTTTACTTGCTGTGTCCATTTTTTAATCAAATTGCTTTTTGGTTATTGAGTTGTATGAGTTCTTTAAATATTTTGAATATTAACCCTTGATCTAATACATGGTTTGTAAAATTTTTCTCTCATGCTGTTGGTTACCTTTTCATTTCTTTAACTGTTCCTTTGGTTGTGCAGAAGCTTTTCAGTTTGATGTAATCCCACTTGTTAATCTTTGATGTTGTTGTTTGTGCTCAAGTGTAGTGTCCAAAATATCATTGCCAAATCCAATTTCAAGTAGCTTCCCTACATTTTCTTCTATGTGTTTTATGATATAATTTCTTATATTTAACTCTTTGGTCCATATTGAGTTAATTTTTATAAGTGGTGTAAGATAAAGGTCCAATTTCATTCTCTGCATGTGGTTATCCAGTTTTTTCAGCACCTTTTTTGAAGAGACTACTGTTTTTCCATTGTGTGTTCTTGGCCCCCTTATCAAATATTAGTTCATTGTATATGCAAATCTTTCATTGTGGGCTCTCTGTTAAACACCATTGATCTAGAGTCTATTTCTGTGCCTGTGACCCACTGTTTTTATTACTATATCTTGGCAGTATAGTTTGAAATCAGAAAGTGTGTTGCCTCTTGACTTTTTTCTTCTTTCTCCACATGGCTTCAGCTGTTTGGGGTCTTCTGTGGTCCCATATGAACTTTAAGATTGTTCTGTTTCTGTGAAGAATGCCATTGGCATTGTGATAGGGATGGCATCGAATCCACAGATTACTTTGAGTAATATGGACATTTTAACAATAATAATTCTTCCCATCCATGAACATGGAATGTCTTTCCATTTGTTTGTGTTTTCATTTCATTCAACAACATCTTGTAGTTATCATGATACAAATCTTTTACTTGCTTAGTAAAATGTATTCTTAGGGATTTTACTTTTTATGCTTTTGTGATTGGGGAGAGTTTTTTCATTTCTTTCAGATTTTCATTATTAGTATACAGAAATACAATTGATTTCTGTATGTTGATTTTATATCTTGCAACTTTACTAAAATTGTTCATTAGATCCACCAGTTTTTTAGTTGAGTCTTTGGGACTATCCATATACAAAGATATATCATCTGCAAATAACACTAATTTTATTTCTTCATTTCATATTTGTATGCCTTTTATTTCCTTGCCTTGACTAATTGCTCTAGCTAGATCTTCCAGTACTGTATTGAATAAGACTAATAAGTATGAGTGCCCTAGTCTTGTTTCTGAGCTTACAGAAAAAGCTCTCAATTTTTTAGTGTTGAGCATTGTCAACTCTAGGTGTGTTCTATATGACCTTTATTATGTTGAGATATGTCCCTTCTATTTGCCAACTGTTGAGGATTTTGTCACTAAAGGATGTTGTATTTTGTCAAATGGTTTTCATGCATCTACAGTGATGATCATGTAACTACTATAACACGTTTTGATTGGTGTAGGTTGAACCATCCTTGCATCCCAGGAGTAAATCACACTTGGTCATGGTGTGTGTATGCTCCCTTTAGCATGTATATAGGTTTAAATAGGATGTTCAGAATCAGCTTCATCGAGAAGGTGACATCTGAGCAGATACTGGAAGATGGTAAGGGTTCAGAGCATGGAGGTATCTAGAGGAACAATGCTACAGGTATTGAAACAGCCCTGCACACACTTGAAGAAGGGATATTGTGCTGTGAAATTCAAGAACCCAAAATGACAGTAAGGTGGACACTAGGTCACAACTCAAAACACTGTAGTCAGCTTTGGAGAGACAGACAATTCTACAAACAATGACAGCAAATTTGGAAGGACTACCTAGGTTAGGGGGAATGAAAGGGACATTTTTTCAGCTTGGCTTTTAGGCAAGTCAGATGAGCTGCCACAAATCTCAGAACTGGAGGGATAGCAGAAGTAAGCACTGTGGAAGGAAGAGTTTTCTAGACAGAGGCAACAGTATGACAGCTATTAGGAGAGCATCTCAGGAATCTGCCTGCAAAGAATGTATTGTCTGAGGGCACCAGCTGCTGCATTCTGAAATCCATCCCCACATTTTTACTAGACCACACTTTCCACAGTCTTCTCTCAGCCCGTAACTGAATGTGGCAACAACAATAAGGTGGGACTGTTCCTGGGAGGCTGATTTGTTCCTGTTCCATCTGCCATTTGTTCCTCTTTGCCTTTTTTCGGCCTTTGGTGGAGGCTGTGTTTCCATTTTATCTCCTTTGTAGGCTTATTAGCAATCACTTTTGCGTTCTTATTTTAGTATTTAATCTTGAACTTATCACGTATACCTTTATTACTTACCACATTTTACTTTTATTTAACAGCCATGAGAAAATTACAGTAATACTTCATTTCTCTCCTCCCAATCTTTGTTTTTTTCATTTATTTTATTTTACATATGCTTAAATCCCTATACCATATTGTTATTTTTTTATTAAACTGTCAAATATCTTTCAAAGACTATACTTTTTATAAGGTTTATCTTATTCTCCTTGGAAGGTGAGAGAAAGGGAGAGAGAGAAAACCATTGATGTGAGACAGAAACACCAATCAGCTGCCTCCTGCACATGCCACAATGGGGGATTGAGCCCTCAACCTGGGCACGCTCCCAGACCCAGAATTGAACCAGTTACCTTCCCATTACAGGAGGACACTCCAGCCAACTGAGCCACTCTGGCCAGGGCTCTTTCAAAGACTTGAAATAGTGAGAAAAATCTTATACCTTTATTCATGCAATTGCATTTCAAGTGCTCTCCAATCCTTTGCATAGATCTAAATTTTAGCTTGGTGTCACTTTCTTTCAGCCTGAGGATTTGCTTTAACATTTCTTGTAGAGTGGATCTGCAGATGAGGAATCCTCTTAGATTTTTGTGTCTGAAGAAGAGTATTTTTTGCCTCTGTCTTATAAATATATTTTCACTGCATATAGGATTTTAGGCTAATAGAGTTTTTCTTTCAGAGCTATAAAGATGTTGCTACAGCCATCCCTTACTTTATTTCCAAGGAAAAAACATATTTCTGCAATTGGTGTCTTGTTTTATACTTGTGGATACAGAGAACAAACTGATGGCTGCCTGAGGGATGGGCAGAAAAGGGGAAGGGAATTAAGAAGTACAAGCTTGCAGTTATAAAATAAGTCGTGGGGATGTAATACACAGCACAGGTAATATAGTCAGTAACATCATAATATCTATGTAGGGTGATAGATGGTTACTAGACTATTACAGCTATTACTTTGTAAGGTATATGAGTGTTGAATCACTATGTTATACACATGAAACTGATATAGTATGTTAAATATAATTAAAAATAAACTAAAAAAATGCCTTGTTTCTGTGGTCACTTTAAGATTTTCTCTTTATCTCTGGTTTTCACAATTTGATTGTCATGTGCCTTAGTGCAGTTTTCATGTTACTTATGCTCAGATTTTGATGAACTTCTTGCACCCATAGAGTAGTTGTCATTCAATTTGGAAAAATTTGGGGCATTATGTTTTCAAATGTTTTATCTATCCCTACCTCTTGACCCACTCCTCCAAGGACTCCAAATGCATACATATGAAGCTACTGGAAATTGTCCCACAGCTCAGTGATGTTCTGTTAATTCATTGAAATATATCTCTTCTCTCTGTGATTAATTGTGGATAAAGCCTATTGCTGTTTTCAAGTTCAATATTCTTTCTGCAATATCTAATCAGTCATTAATTCAATCCAGTATATTTTTCTATATTTCATATTACAATTTTCATCTGTAGTTCATTTGTGCCTTTTTAACATTTCAAATACCTTAACTTTTGAACATACATAATACAGTTATAATAGCTGTTTTTAATGACCTTGTCTGCTGTTTTTAACATCTTGTCAGCTCTGAGTTAGTTTCAATTGATTCATTTATCATTCCATTATGTGTTTTCCTGCTTATTTGCATGCCTGATAAGATTTTATTAGACCTGGCTGGTATAGTTCAGTAGATTGAGTGCCAGCCTGTGAAGCAATGGGTTTCGAGTTCAATTCCCAGTCAGGGCACATGCCTGGGTTGCAGGCCAGGTCCCCAGTAGGGGTGTTCAAGAGGCAACCACACATTGATGTTTCTTGCCCTCTCCTTCCCTCTCCCTCTCTCTAAAAATAAAATAAATAAAATCTTTTTAAAAAATTGTTTAAAGATTTAATTGGATGTCTGACTGTAAATATTATTTTCTTGAATAATGGATATTTTTGCATTGCTAAAAATATTCTAGTATGCAGTTAAATTTCTTGGGAACCCTTTGATCCTTTAAGTCTTCTGTTTATGATTTGTTTGGTAGAACTGGAGCAGTGGTCAGTTGATGGCAAACTATTCCCCATGACAGAGAAAATACCTTTCTGAGTACTCTAACCAACATTTCATGAATTCTGAGGTTTTCCACACTAGCTGTTGAAAAGAGTTACTATTCATATCACTATACAAGCATGAGGTATTGTCTTCGTTAATCTTTGGCCTCAGGAAGTTACCTCACAGCCAGGTGTTGGCAGGGAGTCTCATTAGATCCTACAGTGTTTTCTTTTAAATCTTTTTTAAAGTATATGTTATTGATTATGCTATTACAGTTTTCTCAATTTTCTCCCTTTATTCCCCCTCTGCCCTCCACCCCCAATCCTCCAGCATTGCCTCCTTTAGTTCATGTCCATAGGTTGTACATATAAGCTCTTTGACTTCTCTGTTTCCTATACCATTCTTAACCTCTCCCGTCTATTTTATGTCTACTATTTATGCTTCTCATTCCCTGTACCTTCTCCTCAATTCTTCCCCTCTCCCTCCCCACTGAAAACCCACCATATGATCTCCATTTCTGTGATTCTGTTTCTGTTTTAGTTGTTTGCTTAGTTTTTGTTTTCATTTTTTTTTTAGGTTCAGTTGTTAATAGCTGTGAGTTTGTTCATAGTTTTTGATATTCTTCTATTTCTTAGATAAGTCCCTTTAACATTTCATATAATAAGGGCTTGGTGATGATGAACTCCTTTAACTTGGCCTTATCTGAGAAGCACTTTATCTGCCCTTCCATTCTAAATGATAGCTTTGCTGGATAGAGTCATCTTGGATGTAGGTCCTTGCCTTTCATGACTTTGAATACTTCTTTCCAGCCCCTTCTTGCCTGAAAGGTCTCTTTTGAGAAATCAGCTGCTAGTCTTATGGGAACTCCTTTGTAGGTAACTGTCTCCTTTTCTCTTGCTGCTTGTAGGCATCTCTCCTTCTCTTTAATCTTGGGTAATGTAATTATGATGTGCCTTGGTGTTTGCTTCCTTGGGTCCAACTTCTTTAGGACTCTCTGAGCTTCCTGGACTTCCTGGAAGTCTATTTCCTTTGCCAGATTGGGGAAGTTATCCTTCATTATTTGTTCAAATAAGTTCAACTTCTTGCTCTTGTTCTTCTCCTTGTGGCACCACTATAATTTGGATATTGGAATGTTTAAAGTTGTTCCAGAGGTTCCTAAGCCTCTTCTCATTTTTTTGAATTCTTGTTTCTTCATTTTGTTCTGGTTAGATGTTTATTTCTTACTTTTGTTCCAAATTGTTGATTTGAGTCCCAGTTCCCTTCCCTTCACTGTTGGTTCCCTGTATATTTTGCTTCATTTTACTTTGGGTAGCCTTCATTTCTTCCTTCATTTTGTGACTGAGCACAATCAGTTCTGTGAGCATCCTGATTACCAGTGTTGTAACGTCTGCATCAGATAGGTTGGCTACCTCCTCATAACTTAGCTCTTTTTCTAGAGTTTTTATCTATTCTTCCATTTGAGCTGTATTTCTTTGTCTTGCGCACCTGTTATATGGTAAGGGGGCGGGGCCTTAGGTATTCACCAGGATGAGGCAACACTCTTTGCTGCATTGTGTTTCTGTCAGTCTGGGTGAATGTTTCTTTAATTCCTTGGTTGTCAGAGTTCCATATAGTTTGATTTTCTGGCACTTCTGATTGTTTGTTATTTTTAGATTGGTTGTTATTCTCCTCTTGATTGTGTGAGGAAGTGAAGGGTTTCTACCTATGCCTCCATCTTGGCCAGAACTGACCCAGAGTTTTCTTTTAAATCTTGGTACATATTCCTAGCCTGCCTTCTAGTCACACCAACAGTCTTTGAAAGTAACCATTATCTCACATCTCTCCAATATTATTTACTTACCCACTCATTTATTTTTTTGTCTGCTTGTTTGTACATTCATTTATTTACTTATGTTTAATATTATTTGTTAGGTAGGTAAATATTATTTGTTAGGTAGTTGTTACTGTGGGCCAGTGCTCACAGTAAGGCTAGTAAGGCTAATTATTCCCTACTAGTACTGAGTAAAGACCCATCAGAATACAAACCAAATAACCCATGAACCCCACAGCTTTCCATCTGGCTGACTTGGACAGGCACTGTGACCAAGGTCAAGTATTAGGCACTGTTCCCTCTAATACATTCAGATGGTACTTTCCCTGGCCTCACCTACATGTGCTGAATACATGAGGGGGACCCTTTGAAGATCCTTCGGGTTCCCTCTCTTTGCAGCTATCTCCTCTCCGGTACCCTTTGAACTGTAGTTGCCTTGATCTCCTCACACATTCAATTCTGTCTCTCAACTCAGGGAGTCTATGGGCTCCCCTCAGTTCCACTCCATGCTCTACACACTGAAACCTCTCTCTAGGCAGTGGCTTGGGGTTATTCATACTTTGTTTCTTCTTCTGAGGGATCACTGCCCTTCACATTGCCTGGTGTACCATGATTTCCCAGCCATTGTTTTACATATTTAGTCTGTAGTTTTTTGTTTGTACAAGTGTGAAATTAAAACTAGTTTACACTATTTTAGATAGAAACTGAAGTTGATAGGTAGTTTGGCTCAAGGACTCTCCAGGGACCTTCCAAACTCTACAGAGAACTGCCATGCAGTCTATGATGCTTCCAGCCAGCCTGTATTTCTTCTCTTTTCTTTCCTGGAGTTCACACCAAAATTGTGTTCTGTGACTCTCCCATTTTCCCCAGAATTCTCACTTTGTCTCACAGTTGTTCGCCCAGACACATTTCTTGCACTTTGGATTTCTTTTAGCATCAGCTCCTCAAAAGGTTATTGAGTAAGGCAAACACATGTGACCCAGAAAAAACACAGGGAGAGTTTCTGTTCGTTGTGATGTTAACACTTTCTCTTATTTCTAAATATGGCCTGAAGGTTTCAAGGTGTACTTAGACTTTTAAATGCATATTGCCCCATGCTTAGAATCAGTCTATTTTATACAATCAAACCTTTATGGATGTATTTAAAGTTATTTCCATTTTTGCACCTTTTCAAAACGTAAATAACTTTGTTCAGAAATCTTTGTACATGGTCCAGTCATTTGATTAGAAGGTATTTAAACAGAAAATCCATGGATCCTACAAAGTTTAATCTTGATGAATATTCCTAGCATGCCTCCCAATCTCACCAGGAGTGTATAGAAGTAACTGTTATCTCTTATCCTCTCCGACATTATTTACTGCTTACTTATGCTTAGTATTATCTTCAAATGGATGAGATTAAGAGGGAAGTAGAGCAGCTCCCAAAGATTTTAGAACAATCTTGTCCTATGGATAATAATCTCTTCCTTGTTAAAGAAAGGAGCTGTAACCGAAGTCTTCCTTCACCTCAGATGTTCAAGAATGAGTATGTCACTGAATCAAAAATGCCTTTGCCCTGGACCCCAGAACCAGTCAGTAAAATGTTCTGATGTATTGTAGCCATTGCCCTAAGAAAGGCCTCACAACACAGATGTGGCTGCACCAATTAGGACTTTGGGGGAAGACATACCTGAAGTAGAACCCTGGCTCCATCACTTACAAACTTGTGTGAAGTTGTTACAGAACAACAACAGGGGGCCAAAATGGGCCAAGGACAATATACTATTACCCAAAAGGAACCCCTCAGGTTCGTTATGTCCGCCGCCAGAGGAAATACATCTCTCAATGCCAGAGATTCATGAAAAGGAAAGGAAATGTTTATTTAATGCTGTAAAGACTTAAAGTAGTGACCTAATGTCTTCATCAAAATCCCAAAGTCCCTTAAAACACCCACAAACACACACAGTCCTTCCTTCCCCCCTTTGCCCAGTCTAGGGTACCACATCTCAGGAAAAGAAATAGAAGTCTATGACTCAGGCAGCTCCCCGTTCTTCCCAGTAATCCGTGCTCAGCTGGTAGGCCTCCCTCGGTTCCCAGCACCATCAGCTGTGTCGTCGGGATCTCTGCTAAAGCTGGGTGGTGATTCCCCCTTCTAAAGCTGCGGGGGTCCCCACTCTGGCAAAGTCGCATGGTTCTCCCTCCAACGGCTGCAAGGAGGGGGGTTGCCACTCTGCCAAAGCTGAGTGGCAGTTCTCTGCTAAAGCTGCATGGTGATTCTCTCTTGCAGGGCTGCTGGAGTCCCCACTCTGCTAAAGACGGAGTGGTTCTCTCTTACATGTCCCCAGCTGTGTGCCTCTCTCTGTGCAATGGCTGCAGGAATCTCTACTCTGCCAAAGCCATGTGGTTCTCCATGCACAATGGCTGCCATGTCTGGGTTTAAATCTCCGCGCCAATCTTCCTCTGCAGCCCCATTTCCGACTCTTCTCACCATCGGCTACACTTGCCAGCCTTCTCATATCCTTCCAGCTTTACTGGGCTGCCATTGTGAGTCTGGGCAGGTGTGGCCCCATGTCATGGAACCAATCTTCTCCAAGCTCCCACGCAGGTGCTGTAACTCCAGAGACCTGCTCCCCAGTTACTCTTGGTGGGGAATTTACTTCCATTCCCCTGGCTCAGAGCATGGCCACAGCTATTTAACATATCTATGTAACCAGTTAAAGGTTATAGATATGTTAAATGACCACACCAGAGGTTAGCTGCAAAGCTGTTGCTATGCAAAACAACTCTCAATGGCCCTGCTCCATTTGTCCCCTCCTGCAACCCACACCTGGGTTGGGGGGCAGTGAGGACATCCTAATATTTCCTGGACACCCTGAGTTTCGGACCCCATTCCAAATCCCTATTTGGGGCCCCCCTCTTGGCTGCACCCTGTTACATTGAGAGCCATTATTCTAATTCCCTGGTAGTGGACTAGGAATCCTCAGTGACAGAGGTACCCCATAGACCCTGGGTCTGTTCTGTAACACCAGGACTCCTGAAAATCTCCTTTACTTTCACAGAACTCAGTGAGGTGCTAAAATCACTTCATGATGATTCACAATAGCTGATTAATAACCACCTAGGGATTTTGCAAAGCAGTTGTTAGTTGCCAGCAGCTTGACATCAGCAAAAGCAGTAGAGTGTACACCACAAAAATGAACCAGCAAATGTGACAGACCAGTGCTGTCCTTTCATAGTCCCTCCAGAGCCACTTTACTAGTGCCTTCCAACTGTGCTGGAGTGGAAGAGATTCCTGCTATAATTTTCTTTTTTTTTACACAACCAAGGCACACACTTCATTTATCCTCAGGTGAGCTGTGGGAGGGGAAATAATGTAGTATACTATAAAGGTGTTGCAGAAAATAACTCACACACAGGAGAGATGGCGGAGCACAATTCTTTATTACGCGCAGGCTCAGGGGGAAAACCCAAATCCTGAGCCCTGGTCTTTAACTTTCTGGGGTTTAAATAGCCTCAGACCCCCTGCCTACGTGGCAAAGTGAGGTTACAGAAGCTAAATGCGGAAGTTAGGTCTAGCTACCTTATATGGGAAACAAAGGAACGAAGGGCACGGGGTCCTAGCACAGAAGCACAGGGTCCTAACGCAGAAGTTACAAAGTACAAAGTAGCCTAACATGGGGGTTGCCTGTCACAAAGGTATGGAGCTAATCCTCATAGTTTATTCTGCAGCCAACTGTACCCTCAGTGAAGTTTCAGCCTTTAAGTGGACATTGTAGGAAGTGGCATAGCCTTGGTTAGTTCAAGGGCCTGTGAAGAATGCCAAAAGGGATGAACAAGGTTTGTTAAAGTCCCTAGGAGGGCCCCCCTGGAGTGAGGAGAGGGCTGACACTTGTCTGCCTAATGACAAGTTAGGACCAGGAATGAACCACTAGACAGAGCTAGGATAAGTTAACTAAGAAACATTCTTAAGATAGCAGAAAACATGACTAAATTGGTTAAACTTTTGATGGAAAATGATCTCATACAACAAAATGTCCATGGGCAGAGTGGTTCCAGGCATCATTAATTTTGAAGGTCAATGATGTCATAAAGTAACACACTCCGTTTTTCTGGGGTTCTGGTCTCACTGGATAGGCTCCTTCTAAGCCTGGATCTTCTTGTGGTACCAAAGTTGTAGTCACAGTTCTAGGCACCATATCCAAATACAAAAACTTTCTGTGGAAAACAAAGGCCTGACCCTTGTTGTGTGTTATCCTGCTCTGAGCAAGGCAGCTTTCATTCAAAGCACTTGGGTATGAGACTGCATTTCCACTTAGCTCTTTCTGAACCTGAATACTATGACACTGGATATGTAAAACAGTGTTCCAAATTATGCTGGGTTCTGGTATTCAAAGGATGAAAAGTGACACATGATCTCTGCCCTCAAGGAGCTCCTTGTCTGATAGGAGACATTCAATAAAACTCACTGACGAGGAAATTTGACAAGTGTTTTCTATCGGACAAAAGGAAATCATATGGACTTGTCTGCCCATAGCAGGACATAAACCAGTTCCAGAGGCACAGAGAGCCTGCTAGTGAAAAAGAAGTGTAACCTGAGAGTCGAAGGTAAGTAGCGATCAGCCAGATGAAGATGGAGGAGAAGCATCCTTGACAGAACGAGTATGAGTTTGTGTACAACAGCATGTATGAGGTTATGGAAATCAGAAAGAACATGGACTATCTGATTAACAGAAAGAGGATCAGATTGGCAGGAACAGACTGTGAGTTGCTGATTCAAGATACTGCCTGCACTATGGTGAGCCTTCCTGACTATTTAATTGATTAGTTAATCTTTTTTATTATCCCCATTGGAAGAACACTCCTTCAATTATCAAGTCAGTATGGAGGAGATATTTGTGTAGGCACCAAATATATAAAATGTATGTGCAAAGTGTTGGACAACCTCTTATACTGAGCTGTGACTTGTTAAAGAAATAGACCTTTGGCTCACTTTACTTTGTTATCACACAGTAAGTAATAGAATTATCTTCCCACAACATGCCATATGCCAGAATTTACAGAACTCAGTTATTTCCAGGCAAGATTCTGAAATATCTGACATCAATTGAAGTTTTCTGTCTTCCTTCCTTCCTTCCTTCCTTCCTTCCTTCCTTTTCTTTCTTTCTTTCTTTCTTTCTTTCTTTCTTTCTTTCTTTCTTTCTTTCTTTCTTACTTTGTTTCTTACTTTACTTTAATAACTTTTGAACAGATTTACTGGAATATGCTTCATATATAATTGACTCATTTAATGTAAACAAGGCAATGATATTTAGTATAGTTACAAAATTTTTCAACCATCACCACAAATTAAGAATCTTTAAGAACATTTTAACCACCACCCTAAAAACCCTATACTTTTTATTAGTTAATCTCTTTTTTTTCCCTGAACCTTCTTCTCACCGTTCCTCCCAATCCTAGGCAACCACCAATCAATTTTCTGTCTGTATAAGTTTGCCGAATCTGAACATTTCACATAATAGGCATAATACAGTATGTTGTTTTTCACTACAAGCTTCTTTGGTTTTGGCAAATATTTTCAAGGCTCATACGTGATGTACTTCATTTCTTTTTATTGCCAAATAACCTTCTATTGTATCAATATACCAAATTTATTATCCATTTGTCAGTTAATGAATATTTCTACTGTTTGTACATTTGGCAATTATGTATAATGCTCCTATGAGCATCACACACAAGTTTGTAGGTAAACATTAGTTTTCATTTCTTTGGGGGATATACCTAGGAGCGGAATTGCTGAATCATATGGTAACCATATATTTAAATTTTGAGAAGCTGCCAGACTGTTTTCCAAAGTTGCTGTACCATACTATATTCCAACCAGTGTTACACGAGGGTTCCAAATTCCATACACTTGTTATAATCTGTCTTTTTAATTATACCCATAATGGAGGGTGTGATGTGATTCTCCTGATATTGATTTGCACTTCTCTGAAGTTCATAATTTTGACTATTTTTCATGAGTTCTTTGGCCATTTGTATATTTTCTCGGGAGAAATATGTATTGAGACCCTTCTATTTTTTTGTTCTGCTTTTTCTTTTTATTTAATTTATTGGGGTGACACTGGCTAACAAAATTATACAGGTTTCAAGTGCATAGTTCCACAACATCATCTGTACACCATATTGTGTGTTCACAACCCAAAGTCAAGTCTCCTTCCACCACCATTTATCCCCCACATACCCTTCTCTACCTCCTCCTGCCAATCCCCACAATGCTGTCTGTGTCCATGATTTCTTAACTCTATTTTCTCTATTTTTCTCAATCCCTCCACATTCCCCAACTAGCCCCCCCAATTCATGCCCCAAAAAACAGTCACCTTGCTCTCTGTCTATGGGTCTGTCTCTATTTTGTTTATTAATTCATTTGGTTTATTGTGAAATCATACGGTGCTTGTTTTTCTCTGACTGGCTTATTCACTTAGCACAAAGCTCTCCAGATTCATCCATGCTGTCACAAAGGGTAACATTTCCTTCTTTGTTGTGGCCAAATGGTATTCCATTGTGTATATATGTACCACAGCTTTTTTTACCCTAGGTGTTCTGATCCCCATTACCTCGCTAACCTCACCTTCTCCCTCTCCCTCCATCACGCTGTGCCAGCCACACTGGCCTGTACACTGTGGCTCATACACGAGCTGAGTTCCACTCCCACACTTTTCCAACAGTTCTTACCTCTGCCTGGGATGCTCTTCTCCCAGATATTGATCTCCTCTAGGTTTTTAGATCAAATGTCATGATCTTAGAGAAACTTTCCTTGACCTCTCTTTATAGAAATGCTCCCCTCAGA
>PVIA01016109.1:0-20284 GCA_004024845.1 Tonatia bakeri | reverse complement strand
CAAATTGAGAACTTATTTAAACAGATATTAAAGGAAAACTTCCCCAATCTGGCAAGGGAAATAGACTTCCAGGAAGTCCAGGAAGCTCAGAGAGTCCCAAAGAGGTTGGACCCAAGGAGGAACACACCAAGGCACATCATAATTACATTAGCCAAGGTAAAAATGAAGGAGAGAATCCTAGAAGCAGCAAGAGACAAGGGGACAGTAACCTACAAAGGAGTTTCCATCAGACGGTCAGCTGATTTCTCAAAAGAGACCTTACAGGCAAGAAGGGGCTGGAAAGAAGTATTCCAAGTCATGAAAGGCAAGGACCTACATACCAGATTGCTCTATCCAGCAAAGCTTTCATTTAGAATGGAAGGGCAGATAAAGTGCTTCTCAGACAAGGCCAAGTTAAAGGAGTTCATCATCACCAAGCCCTTATTATATGAAATGTTAAAGGGACTTACCTAAGAAAAAGAAGATTAAAAATATGAACAGTAAAGAAAAGTCATCAAATGGAGGGGTAGCAACAGGGAAGTGGGAGGAGGAGGGAGGGGAAAAAGATATAGAGAATAAGTAGCATAGACAGTAAGTAGAAAATAGACAGGGGGAGGGTAAGAATAGTATGGGACATGTAGATACTAAAGAACTTATGACACATGGACATGAACTAAAGGGGGGAATGTGGGTGGGAGGGGATGGGTAGGGTGGAGGGGAGTGAAGGGGGATAATGAGACAACTGTAATAGCATAATCAATAAAATAAAGAATAAAAAAAAGAAAAAAAAAGATAAGGAAACTGACCTTATGGGAGAAGATATTTGCAAATGATATCTTCGAGAAGGTTTTGATCTCCAAAATGTAAAAAGAACTTATTTAACTCAACACCAAAGTCAAACAATCCAATTAAAAAATAGGCGAAGGACCTTACCAGAGACTTCTCCAAGGAGGATCGCCCACAGACATATGAAAGGGTGCTCAGCATCACTAGTCATCATACAGATTCAAATTAAAACCACAATGAGATACTACTTCACACCAGTCTGAATGGCCATCATAAACAAATCAACAAACAAGTGCTGGGGAAGATGAGGAGAAAAGGGAACCCTAGTGCACTATTGGTGGGAATGTAGACTGGTGCAGCCACTGTGGAAAACAGTATGGATTTTCCTCAAAAAACTAAAAATGGAACTGTTTTTTGACTGTTATTATATACTAAGAATCCTGAACTACCAATTCAAAAGAACATATGTACCTCTATGTTCATAGCAGTGCTATTTATAATAGCCATGTGCTGAAAACAGCCTAAGTGCCCATCAGTAAATGAGTGGATCAAAAAACTGTGGTACATTTACACAATGGAACTATGCAGCAGAAAGAACCTCTACCATTTGTGACAGCATGGATAGAACTGGAGAATATTATGCTAAATGAAATAAGCCAGTGAAAGACAAATACCATATGATCTCACCTATAAGAGGAACCTAATGAACAAAATAAACCAATATGCAAAATAGAACCAGAGGCATGGAACCATGGAACAGACTGACAGTGACCAGAGGTGGCAGAGGGGAATAAGGGTGGAAAGAAGAGGAAAGGACTTGTCAAGGAACATGTATGAATGACCCATGGACATGAAAAACAGGGTGGAGAATAACTGTAGAAATGGGGGTGGGTTGGGAAAAGGAGGGAAAGGGGGAAAATTATCAAAAACTGTTATAGAATAACAATAAAATATTTTTTTTAAGATTTTATTTTTTATTTATTTTTAGAGAGGGAAGGGAGAGAGAGAGAGAGAAACATCAATGTTGGTTGCTGGGGGACATGGCCTGCAACCTAGGCATGTGCCCTGACTGGGAATCGAACCTGCGATGCCTGGTTCGCAGCCCGCGCTCAATCCACTGAGCTATGCCAGCCAGGGCAGAATAACAATAAAATATTTTTAAAAAGGCAAGTAAATACTGTGGGAGTTTGGGGCAGAGGGAATGGGTGAAGGCCATCATAGGCAGAGAGTAATCTGATCAAGGGAAATAGAGAGTGAACGACTTGATTTTGTTTTCAGGGAAGCAGAGAATGCCTTTTGGGGGATATTGACTGTTTTAAGGTGGTTATTTTTAAGAAATGAAAAACTCAGGAAAAATCTTTGACCTTTCCTCTAACAATCTAAAATAATTTAGATAGAGGACCTGCTCCAGGAAGGGAGCTATCATGACATATAACTATGGCTTAATGCGAGCTAGTGGTAAGAAAGCACCTAGCAAGGCCCCTTTTCTCCAAGTCCTCTTTGATCCCATTGTTAAAGATGGCCCAGAAAACATTTGTTCACCAAACATTTGCTTTTCATCTCTGCGTGAATTGCCTTCCTGCCCTCTGAAGTCAGAAACCACAACCTTCCCCCTCCTTAGCTCCTTGACTTTATCTTCTGGTATATGTTCATATGCAATAATTTGGTTATTTTCCCCTGTTAATCTGTCTTGTGTCAATTTGATTATGAAACCAAGCAGAAGAACTTAGAAAAGTTATTTTTCCTTCCCCACAGTTTGTTTTTATTTTGCTTGTTTTAAGTGGTTATAAGAAGTTTTTATTTGCTGGCTTTCCATCAAGAGAAACCATCCAAATCTACTGATGAAAAGCAACCACTATCTATTAATATTTTCATTGCCAACCTGTGTCATTGCGCTGTAAATAAGAATCCCTAAAACTCTGAAACCTCTCAGTTACTTGATAGATGCACACACATAGTACTGAGGAGAAGGCTCAATGCTAAGATTGTGCAAGTCTCCTGGAGGTTTCCTGTGCTTCATATAAAGAACAGAGCTTGGAGGGGAGCAGCTAAAGATTTCTTTTTGTGGCTTCATGCCTGTCACCCACGCAAACACCAACATGCTGGGAGATTGCTCCCTGATTCAGCAGATTCAACTAAAAGCCTGAGATGTGGAGAAAGCTACCACATAATCTTTGAACACATAGTTAACTTCTATATTATTAGAAATTATTTTCTGCTGTTCTGCTATTTATAATTTACAGAATGAAAAAAAAAAAAGCCAGTTAACCTAAATGTCATTCTCTATGCACAAGGCTGTTAAAAATTAGTGGACTTTTAGTGGGAGTTACTGAAGGTGAACAGATTCCTGGGATGGGGAGGGAAGAATTAGGCATGATGGAATGCTCTAGTAAGCCAGCAGTTATGCACAATAAAGAAACACAAACAAATCTTTTTTCAAAGGACCTTAGTTCCCAATATTGACATAAATGGCCTTTCTAAAGAGAAGATTTACATATTTTAACTATTAATTAAAGTTCAGTAACTGTGTTATGTAGAATTGGTTCAATGGAAGTGTTCACAAGCCAAAACTGCGAGTCATTCTGTTACAGAACCCTACCAGAGCTGTTCTGGAATAGCTGTGGGGTTTGAGTGCCTGATGCCAAGGAGTGAAAGTCCCAATGCAAGAATTTGGTGAAAAGGGAAAGGGGTTGTTTATTTAAAGGTTATACAAATTTAAAACAATTGCAGAGTTCCGGCCAAGATGGAAGTGTAGGTAGAAACCCTTTGCTTCCTCACACAACCAAAAGGAGGATAACAACGAGTCTAAAAACAATAAACAACCATAAGTGCCAGAAAAATCAAACTGCATGGAACTCCGACAACCAAGTAATTAAAGAAGAAATCAATCAGAACAACCAGAGCAGTAACGTGGCAGACCTCAGACTGTGAGGGCTGGCCAAGTGAGAAAAACCGCTGCAAGGTGACGGCTGTGCATGTGGGCTGACTTAAGAGGAAAGTGGACTACAGCAATTGCTGCAGTGGAAGAAACACCCAGTCTCACACGAGAGCCCACTGGAAAGGGCACTAGAGACCAGTAGAGGAGCTGTGCCGTTCCCTCTGGCCCCTCCCCCACAGGCCACACTGCAGTGCAGCAAAGAGGGTTGCCTTGCCCGGGTGAATACCTAAGGCCCTGGCCCCTTACAACTTATCAGGGGTGCCAAGACAAAGAAATAAGGCCAAATGAAAGAACAGAGCAAAACCTCAGAAAGAGAACTGAGCAAGGAGGAGAAAGCCAACCTATCTGATGGGGAATTTAAAGCCCTGGTAATCAAAATGCTCACAGAACTGATTGAGCTTGGTCAAAAAATGAAAAAAGAAGTGAAAGATACCCAAAATGAAATAAAACAAAATATTCAGGGAACCAACAGTGACAGGAAAGAAACCAGAACTCAAAGCAATGATTTGGAACAAAAGGCAAAAATAAACATCCAACCAGAACAACATAAAGAAACAAGAATTCAAAAAAGTGAAGAGAGTCTTACAAACCTCTGGGACAACCTGAAATGTTCCAATAGGGGTGCAAGAAGGAGAACAGCAAGAAATTGAAAACTTATTTGAACAAATAATGAAGGAAAACTTCCCCAATCTGGCCAAGGAAATAGACTTCCAGGAAGTCCAGGAAGCCCAGAGAGTCCCAAAGAAGTTGGACCCAAAGAGGAACACACCAAGGCACATTATCATTAAGTTACCCGAGATTAAAGACAAAGGTACAATCTTAAAAGCAGCAGGAGGAAAGGAAAGAGTTACTTACAAAGGAGTGCCCATAAGGCTATCACCTGATTTCTCAAAAGAGACCTTACAGGCAAGAAGGAGCTAGAAAGGAGTATTTGAAGTCAAGAAAGGCAAGGACCTAGATCCAAGATTACTCTATACAGCAAAGCTTTCATTTAGAATGGAAGGGCAGATCAAGTGCTTCCCAGATAAGGTCAAGTTAAAGGAGTTCATTAACACCAAGCAATTATTATATGAAAGGCTAAAGAGACTTAGCTAAGAAAAAGAAGATAAAAAATATGAACAGTAAAAATGACAACAAACTCCCAACTATCAACAAATGAACCTAAAAGAAAAGAAAAAGAATGAAAACAAACACTAAGCAAACAACTGCAACAGGAACAGAATCAGAGAAATGGACATCACATGGAGGGATTTCAGTGGGGAGTGGGAGGGAAAAACAGGGGAGAAAGGTACAGGGAAGAAGACGCACAATTAATAGGCATAATATAGATAGGGAGAGATAAAAATGGTATAGGAAACAGAGGACTCAGAGAACTTATATGTACAACCCATGGACATGAACTAAGGTAGGGGGATGCTGGAGGGTTGGGGGGCAGGGAAGAGAGGTGATAAAGGGGGGAAAATTGGAAAAACTGTAATAGCATAATCAATAAAAAATACTTAAAAATAAAGGTTATACAAATTTAGAATAATGGCATATTTCTGCGGCTAAGTCCCATTCCCTTTAAAAACACCTAAAAACAGGTAATCTTGCCTCTATGCTAAAGCAGGCCAGTTTCATAACGTGCTACTCAGAGGTACCGTTTTTCAGAAAAGCAGAAGTCTGCAGCTCAACATTCCTGGTCACAGTTTGGCCCCAAGCATTCCTGACAGATCCAGGTGTCTGGGCAGGTCCTGCGCAGCTCCCGTCGGCTCTGCCGCCTTCTCCAGTCAGATCTCCTCTCGCGGCCCTCTCTGTGGCTCCCTCCTTCTCTGTCTTTCAGACCTCCCCACTGACCTCTCTTACCCCAGACCTCATGGCAGTCCTCTTCTCTTTCAGCCCACCCTTATTTAAAGGCTCAGCTTGGAACTTCCTGTGTGACCTCATATCTGGCACCCTCTATGGTGTGCCAGTTTTGCCAGTTCCGCAGTGTCCTTTGCCTTCTTTTGGCTGCCATCTTTAGTCAGGGCAAAAGTTCCCAGCAACACATGGGTGGCCATCCAACCCCTGCCTCTTCTGCAGGTGCTGTCTGAGCCTCCCCTAACCCCACACCTTCCCCCAGGCTATGTCAGGAGTCCCTGAGCATTCTCACACTCAGTGAGGCACACAATTCACCCTGGGCATCAGCCCTCCTCTCTTCAGGACAGCAAGGCTACTAACTTGCCATTGTTATGCAATGTATCTCAAATGCTGTACCATCCATTCCTCCCTTCCTCCAGTCAAGGGTTGTGGGGGTTGTTCTTCTATTTTCAGGGGTCTTATGCCCTGCACCCCTTTACAGTTCTCCCCTTATTCACCTTCCACTTATCTATATCCAATTACCCTTTAAGGCCAGCCTCTTTCTGAAGACTTTCCTAATTTCACTTTCTATCCATCTTTTTTCACTCCAAGAACCTACTGTCATGCCACTCATGTGCAGCCTTATAATAATATTAAATTTTCATGCCTTATCCACCCAAATAGATTATCAATTTCTTGAGTTCTACACTTTGCATTTATCATAGCAGATTGCATAGCCCATACAAATAGTAGGACTTCAAAAAAATTTGTCAAGTATCTCTTATTTTAATACAAATGAAAATATCCCTAATATTAATCCCCCAAAGAAACTGGAATTTATTTAACTCCCATCATGATAAACTTGGAAAGGGGTACTTTTTCATGTATCATTATGCCTGCTGAAGATAAGGTTCTCAGCCTTGCTGCTTTGAACCCAGAGGTGTGCACTCAACGTATTCAAGCAAATTCTGGGATAGCAGGGTCAAACGATCTGCCAAGAACCTCATCTCGGTGCACAGCAGCTTACCTGGTGTGTCTGGGTAGAACGATGGCTTTGCCTCTCTCCTCAGTGACACTGGACAAGCTTCCAAACCCAGGTCTCCGGTGCCTTAAGCAGGGCACAGCAAAGAGAGAGAATCCCTCACTTGCTGAAGGGGAAATACTGCTGCTGACCCTGCACCCAAGAGGAGGGTGCTGCTGAAAAGCTGGCTTGCTGCTACTTGACAGAGAGAAGCAGCCGCTTGAAATGAAATGTCTTGGTTTTTTCTTTCTTTTTAAGGGGGAAAAGGGTGTTTCAGTGATCAGTCGGTCCTAATTATTTTTGCTTAGAATAAGAGAGAGATAAAGCTGTTACCTAATTCCGAAGCTGAAAGGGAGGAAATGAAACCATCTGCAGTTGCCTCTGACTGGCTGAGCACCTGCTGTCTGGCAGGCTGTCCACCTCAGCTTGCCAGGTGGTGTCCCTGTGGGCCAATCAGTCCCTCTGACACTTTCAGCTCCTCAGAACAAGTTTCTCCCTTGCCAAAATTCTACTCTGAAATCTGCCCACTGTTCTCTTCACCCCCAGTCGTGGTCACAGGCCTAAAACTTGAACTTAATTGCTAAGAAACCAGATTTGTCAAGAGATAATGTATCTAAATATTCAGAAGTTGATAGGAATTGATCTGTAATTTTCAGAAATATTACCTCATTCACTTTGGACTCACAAAGGGTAGAGTTCACTTGAATCCACCAGTTTCAGTGTAAACAGTAGGTCAAATGCCAAAAACATCAAAGCCAGAACCAGGCTTCATATGAACTCTCCTTTCTCCCTCCTTCACCCAATCAGCCACCAAGTCCTGCTAATTTAACTTTCCATGTATTTCTTGAATTGATTCCCTTCTCTTCATCTCCAGCTAAGGTCCCTAAACATATTTTTCTTTTAATACAGGCTTAACCCTCTACCCAGAGCTGCCCACCTAAGAAGCAAAGCTGATGCTGTCACTCTTGCTCTGAGTATCTCAACAGCTCTACTTAGCCTCCAGTAGAGGCTCTCCCCTGTCCGCCACTGACTCTCACTTTGACTTCCAGTGATGCCCACTGCTCCACCTTCGTTTTTTATATCGTTGTGCCTTACCTAACACTGTTCACTCCATTTGGAATGCCCTCCCCATCTTTGTTCACCCCGCACCTCCTTCCAGACTTAGTTCAGGCACCATGTCCTCCAGCAAGCCTTCCACAACACCTCGTATAGAGTTAAATGACTTCTGTATCCCTGTGTGTAACTCTCTTAACATCTGTTGCATTTTGGGAAAGGTACTCTTTTTAAATCCATCTCCCTCACTACACTGAGCTTGTACAGAGCATTTTTTAAATCTCTGGTACTAGGTTCACAGTAGGAGCTCAATATATCTGCTGAATGAATGAGTGTTTGATGTTTAAAAGAAATGTTGTTAAATCATGATAGAGAAAAACAAGAATTCTACCTTGTGGGGCTCTCACTCTAAAGAGGAACACAGAAGCACCCAACCTCTGACCCCTGGTGCTGTGAGGTGCTGTGAGGAGGGTTCAAGGCCAAAGGGCCCAAAGATGACTGTGTAATGCTGCAGGTGGAGAAGCTCGTCATATCTGGCAGCTCCACAAGGAAGAGGTGAAGTGGCAATGCTCCTCCCAACACTTAATTTTGACAGTTGACTGATGACTACCTGCCTCCTGGGAAAGAAGGCAGATTCAAGCCCAAGGAGTTTGGGAGACCTGGTTTACCTTCCCAAGAGACACAGGTCCCTACAAGCATAGAAGTTTCCACCCTTAGGAACTTGTCACCTGTGTGCCTATAGCCCTCAGAGAGGAACTGAGAACAGAAAAGCATCTGGTCACTTTAATGATCAAACTATAATTGTTGTTTTGGAGCACTGTTTGGAAATTGTGGCATCGACACCATTTGTTTTTTGGTTTTTAGACACAGGCAAGCTGTTTATAATAAAAAATGACATTTATGTATCACTTTGTCCCCACAATCCCCCTCGCCTTAGGAGGCCCCGGCAGAGGTGTTGCAAGGTGACACCTGGGGGAAGTGAAGCAAGGCCGGGGAGGAAACTGGAGCTGCAGCTCAGCAAAACTGGGTGTGCGCAGTGCAGGTAGAACTGGGCGAGGGTGGGTCCAGTGTGTCTTTGAAGGTGGAGATAGCTACCCTGGAGGGAATATGTTACTCATAAACCTTTTTAAGAGCTTTGCCTGGATGACATTGGCAAAGCAATTAAACATCTGTGGACAGACATGACCTAATTTATTGGTCTTCCAGTTGTCTTCAGTGGAGCCAGGGCTACAGCGTAACCTATAACTAAGAATGCATTTTGGTAGGGTGCAGGTTTGGGGTTGGCTGAGAATAGGGGAGACACATGTCTTTAAGGAGCAAGAGGCACCAGCAAGTAGTAGACCAGAGGCTAGCTCCTCCCTGTCATATTCTCCATGGGAAAGGTCATTTTCAGAAGTCCCTGAGCAGTTGAGCCCCAGTGCTTTCTGTTCTGAGGAGTGAAGCACCAATACGCTCAGGGGACAATTTTCAGCAAGCCGAGTTCTTGACTTGGCCTTTGGTGATTCTGAAGGGGAACTGCAAAGTGCAAGCTCAAGTGCAAACGCAGTGATTCAGCCAACAACCTAGACCTCCCTTCAAGTATGCATAGTCCCAAAAGTCATCTTTATATACCTAAACTGCATCTGGAAGATAGGAAGAGAAGCTACACATAAAACACATGATGACCGTTTTTAAAATGGGCTGTAAAAGGTTCTGTTTAAAGGCCTAAAAATAAAAGACGAAACAAACAAACCAAAAAACTTGTGCTGCTCTCTGGGCACTAACACAATTTAAATTAAAATGCTGGCTATTCAGGAGGTTTAATTAAAACCCACAAAATTTTCCTCAGGTTGTCCGGAAGCCTCTGAGGATTCTGGCTTTAAGGCCCCTCTACCCCACGGTCCCTCCGGCCTGTATCACAGCGGCACCTCCAATATGTTCACTGAGGGCCGAGGAGCAGCAAGCCCACTGATGGTGGGACGGGTTCCTGCTGTGAATACTGAGCTGCAGACTTCTGCTTTACTGAAAGATGGTACCTCTGCGTGGTGCATTCTGAAACTGGCCCAGTTTAGGGGCAGGGTTGTGTTTTGGGGTGTTTTAAAGGGAGTGGGACTTAACAGCAGAAATCTGCCATTATTCTAAATCTGTATAGCCTTTAAACAAACAACCCCTCTCCCTTTTCATCAGACTCTTGCATTGGGCGTCACACTTCTTGGCAGTGGACAGTCGAACCCCACAGCTGTTCCGGAACAGCACTGGTGGGGTTCTGTAACACTATCTCTGCCCAGTCACTCGTTGCTATTTCACTCCCTTAAAGCTAAGGTATTAACTTCCCTTTGAACCTACACGTTTGCACACAGGTCCACTGCCCTGCGTCTGGATCACTTCACCTGTAGAGCCACAGGCCATGCTGCACGCGCGCCACAAGGGCCAGTTGAATCCTGTGTTCTAGTCTCAGGTCCACACCTGGGTGTTACTATGGTCTTGAGGCTCTTTGGGAAAAGAGAAATATAAAGATCATATTTTGTCTTGAAAAAAGGAGGATAATAGTATCTGCCTTAAAAGATATTGGAGGGGATCAATTGAGCATGGTAGGTTTACATATAAGTATTATATATATTTAATAAGTGACCAGTCAAGTATTCCTGAACCAGGAGAGAGAGAGAGAGAGAGAGAGAGAGAGAGAGAGAGAGAGAGAGAGAGAGAGATTGAGACCTAATTCCCCTGTCTTTTGGCCAATTTGGTTGGAAACCAGGCCGCGTTAGCCTTTCAGAAACTCTCTGACCTTCCATGTTGCCTTTCTTGAGCCATTTCCTGTTTTCTCACATTGAACATAACCACTCAACAGCCAGCGTGAAGAAACCATGATTATAGTTGGGTTCAAGAAGGTGAGTTCACCAGTCCTGATCTCATCAGCTCATGGATGTTACAGCACTTGTGTTTATGAGTAACACATACTTCGTGGGCAGTAAAACAAAATAAAAACAATGAAAAGTAAAAAGCAATTCTTCTAGTTGCCAGACTAAATAGCTCCAGGGACAGAAGGTCGTTTTGATCCTACAAAGCAATTTTAAAGCGGGAAAGTACTAGAAACAAGGTGTATTACATTTGTGTGAGGCATAACCTTCTTGATTGTTCTTTGCTAGGACACCAAGCTTTTCCCTGCCAAACCACAGGGTTTTCTGGGCAATCAACCATCCCTAAACTCATGGAAAGGCATGGAGTGTAGGAAAGATGTGACAGAAAGTCAGGGTCCAGTGTTCAGGCAGCCAGGATGGGATCCCTCAGTGTACTTTAGGATCATCTGGGGAGCTTATAAAAAATACCCGTGCCAAACCTGATCACAGGCCAATTAAGCAGGAATGTACAGTGGGGCCTGGCATTGGTGGTTTTGAGAGTTCCCAAGACAGTGGTCATTTCAGCCAGGCTTGAGAATCTCTGTCTTAGCAGAGTCTGTGGGCCAAAACCTGTCATCACTGAAGGTAGAAAAACACACCAAATGTATCTTAGTGCACAAGTGGGCACAGAAAGGGGAGAAGCAGAGTGCGCCTGTGAGGGCAAGCACAACTCCATCTGGGACAGGTAAATCCCAGTGCCTGCCATGCCATTACATCACCTTCAGATGAGTTGGACAGGTTCTAGTCACCGCTTAGAAAACCCAGCCCCACGCAGTGCTGCAGATTGGATGCCGGACTCGAGGGCAGCCCAACCACAGGTGGGCCAGAGATGCATCAGGTGACCTGGCATGGACAGCCATGAGCATCAGAATCTGGACCACATGAATGAACTGGCCAGCTGAAGAATGCAGCAATACCATGAGAAGAAGTCAAAGGTACCCTGGGAGGGCAGTGTGGGCTGTGACATGCAAGCTGAGTGAGTAGCTGGCCCCTCAAGACATCTTGATTCCCCAAGTACTTCAAATTCCAGTTCCAGTCCATGTGCACCCTTTCTGCAGAGCTCTCTCCACCAGTGGTGCCCTCAGTGACTTTCCCCGAGTGGCTTTCCCTGAGCGCCCTGAGTGAACCAAAGCCCTGGCTCACCTGAGCATGATGGAGACTACATAGGAAAATATCCAGAAAGGTGGGGAGAAGGAATAGCGCAAAGAAGCAAGAACAACTTCATAGAATAACAGAACAACTCCAGAAAGGCGAAGAAGCAAAAGAGAAGCTGTGAAAGAGCACAGAATGGGCACGAACAGCAGTGTAGGATGAAGGGAAGGAAAACTCAGGAGAATTTTCTGGCAGGAAAGTACAGCCTTAGCAATATAAGGCAGTGAGAAAATGCAGAATCTAAAGGATGACGAAAAAGGACAACAGGATGGAAGAGAAAAGAAGAGGACAAGAAATTGCCTTTCCCCTGCTCTGCCCCGCCCTGCTGGGAGACGCCCCCAGAGCCGCACTTCTCAGGCTCCCAGTCCTGGTCAGTTGCTTCCAGCTGTCTGCAGCCAGGTACTGCCAGGAGATTGGAGGGCGAGAAGGGAAAGCCAGAGTGTCTCTCCTCCTCCCCCGTCTCGTGTGGAACTTCTTGGCAGTGATCGTCTCTCCCACATCTCCAAATCCCCAGCCAGTTTCTCTTAGGGGATCCCAGCCTGTGGGCTTGGATAACACCACCTGCTCCCTCTTCCTTTCCAACCAGTGGTGTGCTAGAGCTGGCTTGTACTGACTCACAAGAGCTGGTTGTTAAATATTTAGGAATTTTGCAAGCTGGTTGTTAAACTGTCGCTAGCTTCAAATTGGCCCATGCTATAAATCAAGACTTTTTCTGCAGCGGAGCCTGCTACCAGCACACTCCAGGCCTCCTGCTGCTGTCAATCTCTGGTTTGCTCACTGTCCCAATTGTTTCTCTGCCTCTTTTTATTACCATGTAACCGATTCAATGGGATGCATTCTTTTTTTAAATAACGAGTAGTTTCTGTTTTCCTGGTGGGACCTTGATGGATATGCAGACAATAGTCTCCTAAAGGCTTTTCCACTTCCCCCGTGAGAGTAAACATTGACATGTGAGGCATTTATTTTGCTTGCTTGTATGTCTAGTAATCTTGTTAATTGCTTATCTTTGTGACTAAGTAATTCTTAAAGCACATTAATTTTGTTATAAGTTAAAAACTTATACCACACCAACAGGGTATTAGTTTGAATAGCAAAAGAACCAGATCTAAATGACAACCAAGTCCCCTAATGGAGATGTCAAGATGGATGGCCTACCCTCTGTTGGGTTTGCTACCTGGCTTAGGACATGGGAAGAGAAAGGAAATGGAAATATGATCCATTAACTGCGTGCGATTATATATGTATAGCAAATAATCACATTTCTCTGTACAAAAAGCCTTTCTCTACAACTTCCTTCTTAGGTTTCATGAAAGCTGATGCTGTAGCATTTGCCTCATCAGCTCTTTGTCATCATTGTTTGGTTGTTCAAAGGTCTTTCTGTAAAAGAAATAATCATGAACCTTAGAAGCAGGTGGAGTTAAATAGTACCAGGACAATTTGCTAGCTATTTGAAAGAGCAATTTATATAATTATCTATACCTTATAAATTATCTGTAAACATTATAGATAAATATATACTGGATCAATAAAAAGTAAAAAAAATGTTTAAAGATTTTAAAAACTGGAGGTAAATGTTGATCTAATTTCTAGATAGGAAAACTTTTTAATCTTATAAACCTCCCAAAATCTTTAAAACCTGGTACATTTTATCACAGAAAAAAATAGGGAAAACTCCTTCCATTTTCAGAGAAAAAGAAGTTACATACAATGTGAAAACTAGAAAATATATTGTGGTCAACAGGACAAAAGTCAGTTTCCTTAGTGTATAAGGAGACATACAAATCAATAAGAGAAAAAAAAACACACACTGAGCCTCTGTGTCAGTGTTGGGTACATTCTGGAATCCACTCCCTCCAGGCCCTCCTCCTTCCTGGTTCTGTCCTGGGCACTAAAGTGTTCAGTCCCAGGGGGCGGGTCACGGTTGGTCTAAGCCTAACATATGAATTCAGTCCTTTATTTCTTGATTCCCTTGCAGGCAAGGGAAGCCTTATAACCTGGTTCTGGTCAATGAAACATAAGGGGAAATCTATTGGGACGGCACCTGGGGAAGCTATTACTTCAGAGATAAGAGGGACAGAGGCAGTTGGCTCAACCCTGTCCCCTGTCTTCCTGCCTTCAACGTAGACATGATGTTCTGAGGAGCTGCAGATGTCTTGCATCACCAAATATACCATGCTGACACGCCTAAGCCACTAAACCAGCTTGCAATGGCCTACTTCCAGAGGTCTTTTTATGTCAGAAAAGTTTATCCCCAATTTGTAAAAGCCATGGTTTAACTGCTATTTGTGACAAGAAGCATCCCAAATACAAATCTTTAAACATAAATGGGCAAAGATATGAATAGGCAATTCATAAATCATGAAATGTAAATGAATAGTAAACATATGAGAAAAGTTCAAGGTCATTATAACCATTGTTAGAAATTAAATAAAGTATAAGAACCTTTTGCCTACAAAATTAGTAAAGATTTTTAAAAAGCAATAAAACCACCAGGTGTTGAGAAAAGTATGGTAGAATAGGAGGCCTCCCACATGGCCAGGTAAGGTGCAATTTGGTAGAACATTTTCTGGAAAACAATTTGGTAGCAAGAATTTAGAAAATACTTGAATTATAAACTAATGATTTCACTTTGTGGATTTTACCCTAAGGAGACAAATGAAGTTGAATTAAGGATGTAAACACAAAGGTTTGTCACAGGTTACTTAGCATAGTGATACAAAGCAAAGAAAGAAATCATAAAAAATCGAAGTTAACCTACTTGAATGGTTAACTAAATTATAAAATATAAACAGTAGAATATAGTATGCAGCCACTAATAATGTTGACTATAGGTCAGTTTGAAAGATTATTTTTGTGTTAGATATTATGTAAATAAATAAAAATATACACAGTATAACCACACATGTATAAAGTGAATATGGGTAGTTTTCTGGTTCCTAAAGAGTGAAACAGAATTACCAAATGTCACAATAATTCCACTCCTGAGCATATACCCAAAAGAAACTCAAATCCTGTAAATGAATGTTAGCGGCAGCACTATACTCAGTAGCTAAAAGATAGAAAGAACCCAAATGTTCATCAGCAGAAGAATGGATAAACAAATTGTGGTACCTACATACAATAGAATATCATTCAATCATAAAAACAATGAAGAACGGAGCCATGCTGCAACGTGGGTAACCTCAAAAGCATTATGCTAAGTAAAGTACACAGAAAGGCTACGTTCACATGATTCCATTTATGTGAAACATCCAGAATAGGTAAATCCATAGAGACAGAAAGCAGACTGGTAATTACCAGCAATTGGGGGAAGGCAGGAATGGAGGGTCACTATTTAATGTGTTGGGGTGATGAAAATGTTTCTAGCCTTGTGCCCCCTTATCCTAACACCACTTGTTGAAAGGTCTACCCTTCCTTGAGTTGCCTTTCTACCTTTTATAAAATCAATTGGCTACATTTTTGGGATCTCTTTCTGGACTAAATTCTGTTTCATTAACCTATATATTTTTCCCTCCACAAGAACTATACTATCTTAACTTTATAGGAAGTCTCAAGATCAAGTAGTGTGAGTCTTCCAATTTTACTCTTCTTTTTCAAAATTGTTTTGTCTATTCATTTCTTTTGTTTTCCATAAAAATTTAAAATTCAGATTTCTAATTGTTCACAGCTCATATGTGGAAACACAATAGATTTCTGTGTATTGATTTTGTATTCTACCACCTTGCTAAATTCACTGATTAGTTCTGGGATTTTTTTTTAGTAGATTTTCTTTGCAGACTGTCACAGGAACAGTTTTACTTCTTCTTTTCTGATATGTATGCCTTTTATTTCTTTACCTTGCCTAACACTTGCGAGGACCTCAGTGAGTAGGAGTGAGACTGCCTTGTTCCTGATCTTGGGGGAAAGCATTAGTCTTTCACCATTGGTGTGACATTGGCTGTAAGTCATTTTGTAGATGCATTTGATTGGGTTCCATTTCTTCTGTGCTGAAAATTTTTATTATGAATGCATGTTGGATTCTGTTAAATACTTTTTTCACATCAATTGATGTGATCATGTGTTTTTCTTCTTTAGACTATTGATATAATGGTTTGCAGTAATTTGTGTTAAACTACTTTTAAAATTTTTAAACCTTACTCCTAAGGGTTAAATTGTATCCTCCAGATAAATATTTAATTTATATATTGGAATCCTACCCCCCAGTTCCTCCAAATATGAATTTATTTGGAGACAGGGTCTTCACAGAAGTAATCAACTTAAAATGAGGTCATCAGGATGGGTTCTAATCCAACAGGACTGGTGTGCTTATAAAAAAGGGAAATTTGGACACAGACACCCACACAGGGAGAGCGTTATGTGAAGACTGGGGGTACATTGCCACAGCCAAGGGACTGCCAGAAGCCAGGAGAGATGTCCGGAGCAGATTCTTCCCAGGTGTCTTCAGAGGGAGCAGGGCCCCCTGCTGACACCTGGAGAGCAGATCTGAGAGCAGAGAAGTGGTTGCCAGGTCAGTATCCACCCCCAACCTCCCTGCAGCCCTCTTCCTCCCTCAACTGCTGTCAAATGCATTGTTTTAAAGTTGAAAGCAAGGCAAATTTCATACAAATATAAAACACATTTCTTTGGGGAATAGGGAGTTTGGTCACCGTAGTCCCCCGTTTTCCTCTTTCATTATTAGAAAGTCTAACACACAGTGGAATGAGGAAGCTGGTGCCTGGAGTAAGCTAAGGTGATATTTTCAGCACAACCTTTAAATAGGGCCATTGGCAATGCCAATAAGGAAACATTCCTCAGGAGTTGATGAAGGTGAGCCTGTGGCTCTCAAATACCACAGCCTGTGCAAATAACTAACTGCAGAAAAACAGACTCGAATTGTCACAGCTAGGCTCTTAGCAAGCTGGTTCTTGGTTTCGAGACCCAAGTATGGTCACAGGAAGAAAAATATTTTCTGGCTAACTTTAACCTGAGCTTCTTTGTCCTTCATGTGGTTTCTCCTTTTCCTTACTTTGTAAGGAAATCTTTCATTTCCTTACTTTGTATTTCCTCACAGAAATAAGTTAAGGTTCATTAAATTAGGACTTGAGTACCTACTAGGTATGTGAGGCCCTTGCTCCATCCCTTAGACAATCCTTGACTATAAGGAATTCAGGACTGATATACAGAAACCAAATGAGTCACAAATCCATTAATATAACTAATATATAAAACATTATAAAGAAAAGGGCAGATGAACATTTGGGTATTTTTTAGAACAAATTATTTTAAAAGTCTTATTTATAAAGGTTAAAAAGACAAACATTTTTGCATTTCTTTATTATCAAAAGAAATGGTCATCATATTTTTAAGTATTTCATGGTCAATGGAAATAGCAAGAGTTTTAAAGTGAAACCAGGTCAGTGTTGGTTCTGTTGCAAGCTAGAGGGGCAAAGTGAGAATAATCACTTTGACTCTTTGTACTCCATGGTGGCAGGAACAGAGATGAAGTGTCAATGGAGCCCACAAATCCAGTACTTCCAGCAGCATTATCTCAATCAAGGTACTTACCCTCTCTAAGCTTCCTCTGTAGAATGGAGATTTTTTAAAATCCCTTAACTCATTAAGTTGTTGTGAACTGAATGAGATAATGCACATAGCTAGTTTATCACAGATGCCCTGGCCAGGTGACTCAGCTGATGGGAGTGTTGTCCTATGCAGCAAAAGTTTACGGGTTCGATCTACCGTTAGGTTGCAGGTTTGATCCCCAGTTGGAGGAGAGTGCTCAACAAGTATTAGCCATTATTACTGTTGTTGTTATTAGCTTCTGTAAAAGATAAGAATGCTTGCCTTATCAGATTAGGGGGAGGATAAAAACAAACAAAATATTTAACAGAGTTATAATGTCACAAAGCCTAAAAAGAACACTTTGCCCAACCTTAATATATTATAGTAGTTCCATCTGTGTTGCCTATGGAGACCAACCTGCAGGAATAAATAGACAGGAGAATGTGTCTGAGAGAAAGATCTCGCCTTGGTTTAAAGGAATTGACTAATTTGGATATCACTGGGAAGTGCTGACACCTCAGAGATCCATGACACTAGTCACTATAGAACACTCAAGCCTCTGGGATACGCCTGTGATGGCCAGGTGCTTGTCACCATCCCCTCTCCAGGCCACACAGAGCTCCCTGCGGACAAGCTGTATACATCTATAGTAACACTTTCATCTTGCAGGATTTATCACCAACCAAAAAACTTCATAGACTGAAGCCATCTGCGGCAGAATCCATTTTTTATTTTCTGCTATGTCCTCAGGGCCAACACAGTGTCTGGCATCTGATGTTTCTTGAAAGTTTATTTCTTAGCCAGAGGCAGACTTCACAGGCTGGAAGAGGAGGGAGCAGGCAGAAAGCTTAGGAGAAACAAGAAACTTGTGTATCTGGCTTTTGATCTCCGCAGGCTGCTGTAGCTTCTGCTAGCTACCAACCACTTCACTGCTTGGATTTATACAGTCCCTCTGAGGACTGAGTTATAGCTCAAGGACACTAGTGTAAATCATTCACAAACAACTAAATTCTGGAAAAACCCTCCTGAACTGCAGACTTACCATTGAGCAAAGATCGTCCAAATCTAGACATGCCATTTTTCAACTTGATTACCCTAGGCTCAGTAACATCTTGTATATAAACATTTTTGATTTATTGTCATCTCTTTTATGAGCTGACAAGTGGCTACAATCTCTTAGTACTTTCCATTTCAGTTACATTTATGAGATGGAGGTGCGTAGGGTGGGGGGTGGAAGTGGGGGTGATAGGTAGGTAGTTATATTTTCCCAAGACAGTTTTCAGAATCAATAAATTGTGATTCAAATCCTCAGCCATCTCTCTTCTCTGTGGCTAGAATGACAGACTGTGCAAGGCCTGGGAATTCATGCCTAAGAGAATACTTCCAGGAAGAAATCCTTTCCACAATCAAGCAAGAAGCAGAACTGACAGATTGGGTTTTAAGTGGCAATTTCTACCTCTTTAACTGACTCTGAAAATATTTCTATAGCATGAATCTTACACTCACACAACAGATAAGTATAACATGGAGATTACAGTGTGCTACATGGTTCAAAGGAAGGAGAAATCTTGTCTGGTTCGGCAGAGGATGTTTGACGTATACAGAAAGGGAAACCAGAGTTAGAGATGGGGAGAAAGGCTCCAAACTGCAGAAGTCTCTCACTTCAGCCAGTGTAGGTTATTAATTCCTTTAAGTATTTATTGGAGGCCAATTACATGTAAGCTCCTTGCCCATCCCTGCTGTCCCCTTTCCTCTGAGACATGAAATCCTTTCCCTTTCCCCTCATCTGCCTTCCCAGAGGCTCCTCAGGTGGCATGTGCCCAGGATTAATTCCTGCCTGGCCTGCCATACGTCTTTTCCCCCAGGTCTGACTTTCCACCTTGGCAGTGTTCAGGAAACTGCCTCTCCCAGCCGTCAGGTCTGGATCTCACCGGCGTAAACAGTCACTGAACCTTCGCCATGTGCCAGAAGCTGTATCCAGCCTTAGAGATTAATCTAAAGGAGCAGCACAGATTTTTGCCCATTTTTCTTCCAGTTGTGGTGCACATCACAGATGTCCTGAAGAAAGTGCAAGTACAACATAGACACTATTTTGTGCTCTGCTTTTTCACAGAACATTGTCATACTTGCGTTTCCCCAGTTGTATCTGTGAAATGTTTGAGATGTCTATACAACAACAAGGTAGTCAGCAGTATAGAACTAAAATATCACACTGGGTGAGATATAATTATCTCTTCATAATTGCGCTTTGTAATGACCATGCTTTGTTGGAGATTTAGATTTGAAATTTCCTGCTGTTTAGCTATTATGGGTAATACCGCAATAAATATCTGAGACTCTATGTCTTGTTTTTCCTTTACTAAATTATTTTCTCAGGAGGAAATATGGTATAGTGGAAAACTATAGGCTTTGGAGCCAGACAGATTATTTATTTATTTATTTATTTATTTATTTATTTATTTATTTATTTTAAATTCTTAAAGAGTTTATTTATTTAGTTTTAGAGAGAGGGGAAGGTAAGGAGAGAGAGAGGGAGAGAGAAACATCAGTGTGTGGTTGCCTCTCACATGCCCCCTGCAGGGGACCTGGCTGCAACCCAGGCATATGCCCTGACTGGGAATTGAACTGCAACCCTTTGGTTTGCAGGCCCGTGCTCAATCCACTGAGCTATACTAGCCTGGGCTGGAGCCAGACAGATTTAAATTCACATTCTAGTGCTGCCACTCATGAACTGTGTGACCTTGGTACAGTCTCTTCACCTTGCTAAATTTCGGTTTCTCTTCTATACAAAGTCAATAATGACACTCATCCCAAGCGATGGTTGTGAGGATTATTCAATACTGATGGGTCAAATAGTTTTGAGATAGAATGGGTTTCAATTCTGGCTCTGCTGCTTAACTTGGATAAGATACTCAATATTTGTAAGTTGTTTCCTTCTCTGTGAAATGCAAATTAAAGTATGTACCTAATGAGGTTATTGGGGGATTAATTAGCTGTATACATATAACATGTTTACTACAGTCCCTAGTGTACAGTAAGGGACCAATAAACACTTATTATTATCATAGTAATTACTATTATTATATAGGAAGGCAGGACTTAATGAATATTGGTATGGCC
>PVIA01016108.1:0-20158 GCA_004024845.1 Tonatia bakeri | reverse complement strand
TTTCAGGGGAAAAGGGGAAGGGTTTACAGGAACAAAGTTAAAAGACACATGGATAAAAACTAGAGGGAGGGTGGTAATGGGAGGGAAGTTGGGAGGGATGGGTGGGTGGGCTGGATTGGTAGTAAAGGGGAGAAAACTGTACTTGAACAATGATTAAAATATAAAAAATTAAAATAAAAAGGCTCCTACCCACAGGACCTGGTAAATGCTCCATCGATTGCCTGATATCTGACAGCCAACTGAGGCCAGTTCTGAGCCTGTCACTTTTTTTATTCTTTAAATTAGACAGTTTGGCCTCTGAGAGCCGTACTGTCAGGATTTTCCAGAAAGGGTTGCGTGGAGATGATGGGAGGAAAGGAATTAATCAATTAACCAATGAGTTCATTGAACAAACACTGATGAATCATCCTGTGTTTGTCAGGCACTGCTCTAGTTGCAAGGCCACAGAGGTGACAGTGTTGGCTTAAAACATTTCAAAACCCCCAGTCTATGCTGTTAGAAGTCATTGCTGGTTGTGACCAGAGGATCATGAGACAGGCTGACCAGTAGCCATTTCATGATTTCAGTGCTGCTTAAACAGTGTGTTCAGTTTGTGAAATTTCATTGAAATGTATACTTAGGATGCATTTCTCCGTAAGCATGCCAGTTTAATTTTTTAAAAGTTAAAAAAAATTAAAAGCTCCAAGTATTAAAAAGATGATGGTACACTTTAAAAAAATAATAAAATAAATCTTATAGTTAGTTACTTGTCAGTTTAATCTGCTCTAACAGTTAATATATTGAAGCAAATCAAAAACAATTTTTTCACCTTCTGATTGGGAACATGGCTGCAGGCCTCACATTCAGGCTAGCTTTGCATTTTGAAATGCACAGCATAATTTTTTTTGGTTATGATATGGGATTCTTTCAAATTTATGAACCTTGTAATATTTTCCAAGGCTAATCAAGTCTTTCCTACTCTTATTTGCTTTAAAAAATTACATACTGTAAACTTCAGCACATTCTATGAGTTTTGACAAATGCACACAGTTGTGGAACTACTGCCACAGTCAAGATGCCAAACAGTTCTATTGTCTTCCAAATTCTCTCACAATGTCCCTTTATGATCAAAATCCTGTCCTCCACTTTTCTGTGTTTAAATTTAATTGTACACACTTTACATGTAGAATGCTTATTTTCAAAATAAACTTCTATGTGAAGGTCAGCATCTAAATCAGACCTGTGCAGAGCTTCTCTGGACCAAGTGGGTGTACGGTCCTAAGTCCACCTGCTCTGCCTCTCTGTGGTCCCATCCAGGGCCCTGGCGGTTTTTCTGGGAAATGGGTGGTCTGCAGAACAGTCAACGATGCTGATTAACTTCTTCCACTAATCAAATGTTAGGTGAGCCCTTACAGTGTGCCAGGCTGATAGCTGGGAGAGAGGAATGTACCAGATATATACAGTCCCAGCCTTTAGTAAGCTTAGTGTCCAGTAGACAGATATCAAGTCCATGTGCAAATAGAATGTAAAATTGAAGCTTTGATAAATGCTAGAAAGGAAAAAGGATGGTGCTTTGGGGAGAAGAGTCAAGAAGGTAAAGCTGAGGCAAGAAAGATGTCCTCCTTGGTGGAACTGTCCCTGCTAGCCATTCATGCTCTAGGCAGAGGGAGCTTTAAGAAAGCCCCGAGGTGAAAGGTGTATGGTGCAACTATGAGGAAGCTGGTGAAATTTGGAGAAATAGGCAGGGGTAGACTGAACAGGGCTGTATATGCCATTTACAGACATGGAAAAACACTGAACTTGTGAAGGATGATACAAATGGAGTCAGAGCTGCCATCCTAGAGGAATTGCCTTGAACACTTCACTCCTCAAAGCTTTGGAAGATTTCAAGTGGGCAAAATAACCTTTAGTGGGCCAAAACAGCATTGTATTCAAACAACTGTTTGCAAAGCTAACAGGAAAGAAGATGTCTTGGGACTGAAAATTAAAGGCATTCTTTAGAATTAGCATTACTATATATAGCTAAAGAATAACTTAGCTAATTTGCACCTACAGAAATTCCTTCCTTCTATTTATGTAATTCTTCCCCTTATCCTTCTCATAAATACCCTTTGCCTTCATGTGATTTGGGTTTCTGTCTGATTCAGTGCTTGCCAGACGCACAACTCATTTGATCTCAAATAAACACGTTGTTTCTCACTTTAGCTTATTATATTTAGGTTAAGAAGTTTCATATCGATATTTTGAGCAGAATGGCTTGGAGTGTGGAATTTGCAAATGTGGATCTGGAGGAAGGAGAAGAATTGTTTCAGCAGTACAGGCAGGAGATGAAGGGGGTTGTGCCAGGGAGGTGACAGTGAAAATAAAGATAAGCTGATGCATTGAAGGTACTCATTGGAGGTAAATACTGGCCTATTTTGGGGATGAGGAGAGAGTGACAGAGAGGTCAACAGTGTTTCTGGTTCAGGGACTGCATTTACTAAGGTGTGGCCCTCTGTAGGAAGGTTAGTCCTCCACTTCAGAGCACATTTGATTGTGATGCATGGGAACCAACCAGGAGAAAATACCAAGGAGGCAGACAGATGTCAAGGGCTGGAGCTCCAGAGTGCACTTTACAACCATTGTAACCGGAAAAGACACCAGCACTCGGGCTGCCTGTCACTACCAAACACAATAAGCAACGACAGCTATTAAATCTTTATGAGCGCTTTATTCAGATGGCCGGCGATCTGAGAAGATGGTGGGTTCATACCCTAATAGACCATCTTCCCTTCTCTTTCCTGGCCCGATTTTTTTATAACAGGGAATAAACCAGGTGCAGTGAGGGCTTTGAAATTCAGGGAGGATTAGGTGAGCGAAGCTGCAACATTCCTGTTTGGGCAGTTAGCTGTTTCCAGGAATGGTGGTCATCAGTATCTTCCTGGAACACAAAAGTTCCAGATGACCCCAGGCAGTAATCTGTTAGCAGTGCCCCAGGAGGTCAGCTATTTTCCCAGGAGCCAGGGTGGGCCTTCTCTGTATTTCTGAAACAAAAGCCTTAAGGTACACATTACTTGCTAGACTTAAAACTTTTTACTTTAAGCTAAAATTTTCCTAGTCTTGAGTCTCCTATCACCATCATTTAGTTATTTTTGACAAGGTTTACCATACTCTGGTCCCTGAGCTACATGTTGGGGTGACAATACAGCTGTTAAGTGGTTTCTGTTCTGAAAACACTGGAGAAGGAAGTAGAATTCATTTAGATGAACTTTGTGAAAGAAATACGTGTTATGTTCCCACAGTAATGAGGTTTCCAGAGGATAGGATTTCTCTGTCAAAGGCAGTCAGGAAAGTTAAGTTCCAAGAAGCAAAGTTAAGTTGCTAGATGAAGGGTCTTCCTAGAAGAAAAGCAAGAAGAACGCAATTCTAGGGAGAGAAAGCAGGATTGCAAAGTTTGCAAGGTCTGAAGATTGATGGTCCTCCTGGGAAATTTCAGGTAGTTTGATGTAGGCAGGCTATAGGGTCTGTGTACTGTGGGAGTGCTTGGAAATGGGGATTTTGGGGTACAAGTGTTGAACTTGTATATCTCAGAGTGAAGAAGGCAGGAAGGGTAGTGAAATAGGATCTGTGGTCTCACTCTGCAGTGTGGATGAAGGAGGGACTGGGGTCAGGGCAACAGGCTGAGAGGACACCTCAGTTGTCCAGATGGGAGAGGAGGAGAGCCTCGAGGCTATGGCAATAGGGATGAAGAGAAAGGGGTGATTTGGAGATTTAGGAGGTACAATCTACTGGTTTTGATGACAGAAGAGATGGAAGGGAGAGAAGATTGTGTTTTCATTTTGAGCAGACAGTTCTAGTGATGCTGCTAACTACAACCTCGGCCCTAGATGAGAAGTGGATTTGTGATGAAAGTAATGAATTCTGTTTGTGCTTGCTGTGTATGGATCACTGAGGGCCTCCTAGACCTCTAGTGGGCTGTCAGGAAGATGTGAGCTCATTGTGTGGACTCTGATTCTCCAGAAGCTTGTAACTAACCCAGCCCCTCCGACACTGCATTCTGGTGGTTTGTCTATGAGTTTCTCTTTAGGACAAGAGCTGGGCCATATTTTCAATTCCTCTCCACTAGGTTTGCTGTTGAGAAGTGTCTCAAAAATTTGTATTTCGACCACAGAAGGAAATAAATTTTACATCGTGACCAGACATGCACCTAAAACATTCCTAAATTTATAAAACCCTTACCCGTAGCATGTATAGTGCACTTTTGTCCCTTTCCTCCCTTTTCTTTCCCACTCCTCCCTTTGCTTGTCCTCCCCTCCTCTCATTTCTTCTAGTCTCTTCTCTTTTTATTTTATATTCCAATTTGATTTTTAAAAAGTTATCCCTTTCTATATTCACTGGAGGACTAGTGGACTGTGGTTGGCAGTGTGTGAACTGCTAAAACTGCTGACGCAGTAGAACACAGGTTGCAATAAAGACCCTGGAATCTCTAGTCAGAGGGACTTGGGTTTGAATTTTCTTCTGTCAATAAATAGCCTCATGTTCTTGGGCAAGTCATTTAAACTCTCAGAGCCTCAATTTTCTCATCTGTAAAATAGAGATAAATGCCTGAGTCATAGTGAAGATCAAATAAAAAAGTGAATAATTTCTGTTGCTTTCTTTCATATTTAAATGCCTTTGTGAACATTGAGCTCACCCTGATAATCCAGGACAATCTCATTGTTTGAAGGTTGGCTGATTAGCAGCTTTAATTTTATCTTCAAATTTAATTCCCTCTTGCCATTTAAAAACATATTCACAGGATCTGGGAATTAAAATGTGGACATGTTAAGGGCCATTATTCTGTTTACCATAAAAGTACAGTGAGAAGAACCCCATGTATGTTTAATAAAGGGCTGATGACATTGATGTTCTCTTTGAACTATGACATCCTGTGAAATTTAAAAAATGTATAATTTAAACCAATTCAATACAAAATAACGAAAAAAACCCCTTTAATGGCATATTCAACTTTAAGCCAGATTTTCATTTTATGTTTGGGAAATTGATGTTTGAATCTAAATACAGGTCTTTGCATTTTACTATTTTGATAGTTTTGAACCCAGGCATCAACATCAAAACAGTTTTAAAAGATAATTTGCTTTGATGGAGAATTTGGTTGGCATGATTTCAATGCCAGTGTTCAAATCAACAGTAAAAATGTTGAGCAGGCCAGCCCCAAGCTAGATCCTTGCACGGTTCTCCTGGAGGTGTTCCTCTGCTCTGGAACTAAATATTAATGAATACTTCTGTTTGACCCGAGAGAGAGAAAGAGAAGGAGAACAGAGAGGTGGATAAAAACAAGAGAAGAGAGGAGAATGAGTAAGAGAAAACTGTACTTCTGAGATATGACACAAAACAGAGGCTTTTTCTGGGGATTGGTGTCTTGAAAAAAAGTTATAATAAGGTCAACTTTTGATTAATTAATTAATATTAGCTTTATTACTGTTCTACATATTTTTTAGCATTTCTCTTGAGTATTCCTGAAATTATGGGTAAGGCCCTTGCTGTCACATGTGGTAAAATTTGCCTCCCCTGCCCATGAGATTAAAGCACTAAATCCTGGGACACTTAGCTGGCCTGCAAGCCTGCAGTCAAGGCAGCAGTAATTTTCTGGCACCTAGACTGCAAAGGATTTGTTTGGAGTGTCAACAATAGCACAAAAAAATTTCAGGAGCTGTTGAAACATCTGAAGCAGCACTGAGAAGGGTGATATAGGACTGGAATTTGGAATCCTGAGAGTGAGTTTATGGCAGCTCTGCCTCTTCTGAGGAGAGGAGATACAACCAGCTGAAAGGTGAAGCACATCACCACTCTTTTGTGTGTGTGGCCCCTGTGACTTCAGACATGAGGATTTTTGAAACCGTCTGGATAATGGGTTGACTTTTTCAGACTCTATTCATCTTTCCATGCTCATGAAGAACCACAGTGTTCTATTTCCAGATATTTTACCTCCAGATGCATAATTGAATTCTATAGTTGTCAGCTTATGTCTGGCTTCATGTTTGATTCAGGTTAGGGCTGTTGTAGAATATGAAGTCATTCGTTCTTCTGAAACTATGAGCAGGGGCCTTGTTGAACACACATCTGTAACCCAGTGCCTAATCCAAAGCAGTAAATTCTTATTTAATTTAAGGGATAATAGGTTCAAAATGAATCTCAACAGACTTTTGTACTTATTTTCTTGACTGGTGGTCATTATGCAAATAATTTTATGGGAATGAACTCAGTCTTATTTTTTGTGAGAATAAGATTTCATAGTGGTAAAAGATCAAGCTTTGGAATTAGATGCATGATCAAATCTCCATTTGGGTACTTGCCTATAAACCATGTGACTTTGACATAATTATTTCAATAATCTGACATTTAGTTTACTTGTCTTTAAAATGAGAGTAATAACATTACATTTCTTCTAGAATTATGGTGAGAAGTGCTTAAGATCATGTATGTCAAGCAACTCACATAGTGCCTTGGCATTTGGTGAAGTCCTAGTTCATGGTAATTGTCCTAATTGGCATGAGGGAGAGGCCTTAGCAGAGATGGTGATTGACCCAGTGGATTCCTTCTGCTGTTTAATTCAGGTGGGTTGTTTCTACCGCTCAGATATAATAGATTGTCACATATGATTTTAATTTCCCTCTAACTGTGGACCTCTGTGGCATCTGTTCTTGTTCAGGCTTTTTGCCTACAAGAGCCAACAGAGAATGAGCCAATGGGAGGAACCACTGGAGAGTGGGGAGAGTCCAGCCCTATGACATCTTCTTCTGCTGCCTGCAGGGGCTTCTCAGAGTAGCTTTCGTCACCCCAATAAGAGAACTTTGAAGTGGCCTATTGAAGGGGTATTTCTTAGAGTTATAGCTCTCTGGCCCTTTGTCTATCCTCATCCACTCCATAATTCTCACAGAGAGGACAGTGATGGAGAGACCTTGTGAGTCAAATTTTCCAGAGCAGGTTTTATGGGAGAACTTGGAAGAGCTGGCAATAAGGTGGCCGGACACAGCCTGAAAGTAGGTGCAGCCAACATGGAATAGCCCTGCCCAACCTCTTTCTCCATCTCAGTTCCCCTCAACCTTCAGGTATTTCCTTTTGGAATTCTTCTTTCATGATGCCTTATACTCACATCTTTCAAAGCTTAACATGAAATAATGTTTGGTTTATGAGAACCCAGGTGGGAACATATTCATCTTGCCATCTCAAGCTACTAGTGGAATCTTTGACTGCTTGATTTTTATACCTACACCAGCCCCAAGTCAGGATGCTTTTGGCTGCAAGTAAATGAACAGTGGCTTGATTTATGGAGATGTTCATTGTTAACTTACAAAGTAGTGTAGAAGTAAGCAGTTCCAGGGACATTTCATGGATCAGTAATTTTAGGTGGGACCCACACTTTTTATATCCTTGTGTTTTGCCCTCTTGTGTTGGCTCTTCAGCTGTATGTGTATATCTTCTGGCCACAAAGTGGCTGTTCTGACTCCAGGACATCATGTGCTCATGGCATTGACACAACAAAAGTGATGCCAAAGCTTTTCTCTCAGAGGGAGTCTGTCTTTTTATCATACAAGTGAAAGCCTACCATGGACTTTCCCTTATGAATCCTTGGCAGGAATTGTGCCCACCCTAAGACAAATCTCTGACAAAGAGATTCCATATTTGTTACAGGTGCAGCCAAGAGGGGGGGACCCCAAATGGGCATTTGAAATGGGGTCCAGAACTCAAGGTGTCCAGGAAATTTTATGATGTCTTCCCCCCTTCCCCCACAGGTGTGAGTTGGAGGAAGGGACACATGGAGCAAGAACATGCAGGGCTGTTTTGTACAGCAACAGCTTTGCAGCTAATCCATGGCATGGTCATTTAACACACCTATAACCTTTGGCTGGTTGCTTAGATATGCTAAATAGCTGTGGCCATGCTTTGGGCCAGGGGGATGGAAAAGGACTCCCCCCACAAGATGTGACTGGGGGGAAGGTCCCTGAGTTACAGCGCCTGCATGGAAGCTTGGAGAAGATTGGCTCCATGACATGGGGCCACACCTGCCCAGACCCAAGATGGCAGCCAGAAAAGCTGGAAAGGACGGGAGATTGAGGGCAAGTGTGGCTGAGTGTGGGAGTAGTCAGAAATGGGGCTGCAGAGGAAGATTGGCGTGGGGATTTAAACCCAGACATGGCAGCCATTGAGAGAGAACCATGTGGATTTGGCTGAGTGGGGGCTCCCGTGGCCCTGGGGGAGAGAGGACCACATGGCTGGAGCAGTGGAGAGAGGACCACGCACCTTTGCCAGAGTGGGGACCCCTGCAGCATTAGTAGGGGGAACTACCACCCGGCTTTAGCAGAGATCCTGGCGACACAGCTGAGGGTGCCAAGAACTGAGGAAGGTCTCCCAGCCAAGACGGATTACTGGGAAGAACCGGAGGCTGCCTGAGCCAAGGACTTTTATTTCCTTTCCTGAGATATGGTACCCCATACTGGGCAGAGGGGGAAGGAAGGACTGAATATGTTTGTGGGTGTTTTTAGGGACTTTAGGATTTTGATGAAGACATTAGGTCACTACTTTAAGTTTGTATAGCATTAAATAAACATTTCCTTTTCACGAATCTCTGGCATTGAGAGATATCTTTCCTATAGATGGCGGACATAACAGACCTGGGGGTTCCTTTCAGTAATAGTGTATTGTTCCAGGCCCCCCTTGTTGCTCTGTAACATATTGACTTAGGATGATCATGATTCATACCTTGGAAGGTGGGCAGAAGTGCTTGCTTCCTGTTCTGTGATTAAAGAGTCTCTGCTTATAAGCACAAAGCTGGAGAGGAGTGTCTGCTGGGTTGACTGTGAGCAATGCTTGCCATACCTCCTGCATGCTTTTCTCTCAGTTTCTTCATACTGCCTGCCTTCTCCTCAGGTTCCTAATCTACAACTCCTGCCTCTACACTTTGTTTCCTTCTAAATGTCAAAATCCTCACTGGACTTGTGGTTCTAAAGGGTTAAGAAGTAACATGTGCCATGTGTTTTCTTTGCATGTTCTCTTTCCCTTATTACAGCATAAAGTCTTTAAGGATGAAGACTATCTCATATTCATTTTTGTCTCTAGTATCTAAGAGATCCTGGCAGGTGGTTTGTGTTCAAAATAGGTTTACTTAGTGAAACACATGCCTAAAACCTGAAATGTAATGAGGAAGCCATGCTGATTAGGACAGGGATGAGGTTTTAGTTCAGTAAAGAACTCATGAGAGTAGACTAGAAGAGTAACTTACCTAAATGCCAGATGAGTGGAAAATCAGATATTTAGCACCTAACTTGCTGTTGATTTTCAAAGTAATCTCCTTTGCACCTAGAGGACGCTGGTCAAAAGAGGAGGGGCTAGGGAGTGGTGTGAATTAGCCAGATCTAGCACAAATGTTGCTCTGTGCATGCATGCACACGAAATGCTGAGGGTGGAATCCCCACTGGTCTGTGACCTTTAAATCCTGTTTAGTGTCCTGGCCTTTTGTCCAGCCCTAGACTTGGTCCTTGCCGGCTTCTGTATGATTTCCTGGCCTCGACTTCATCCAGTATAGACACAGGCAAGGACATCACACTCACTCACGTTTGTATTTCCTGCATCAAGAATGCTGGGCCACTGCACAAGACAGCTTAGTAAATATCTGTGGCACTGTATTGGTTTTGATAATGAGAAGAAAAAAATGCAAGTAGCCTGATGCTAGAGTTGCCTGTGTGGGATTTTTTAGCCAGCTTTTGGAGAGGTCATACAGAATTGCTTGAGACTTCACTTAATGTGGTTCTTTTTTAGTTTTTTCTTTTTTTTTTATCCTCTACACTGCTGATTTTTTAAGCACTTTGGAATCTCTGGAGCCAGGGGTAAGAATTATTGCCTAAAAATTGGGGATTCTTTTGCAAAAGCTTTCCCTGCCTGCCCCTTCTCCCCCCCCACCATCTCCAAGTAGGCTGCAAGTGGTTGAGACTGTGTCCTCACTCTCTGGATTCTATCTGTTACATGCTCTTGAGGATGACATGTCTTCTGCACACTCAAAACCACATACTGCACCTCTAATTAGTACAGTCTAATTTATTAGATTTTCTCCAACTTGAGACTCCTATGTACCTGCACATAATAATGTTCCCAAGAATGAGGAAGTTGGAATCATGATTTGACATATTGATTTGATTTATAGTATGAATATCTTATAAACTACACGAACCATTGTTATTTGTGGATGAATTATTGTAACCAGAAAAGACACCGGTGTTTGGGCTGCCTGTCACTACCAAATCCAATAAGCAATGACAGTTATTGAGCAATCTTTTATGGGTGCTTTATTCAGATGGCCGGCGATCTGAGAAGATGGTGGGTTCATACCCCAACAAAACCATCTTCCCTTTTCTTTCCTGGCCAGATCTTTTGTAAGGGGGGTGGGGGAGGACAAATAAGGTGCGGTGAGGGCTTTCAGATTCAGAAGCTGCAACATTCCTGTCCTGGGCAGTTAGCTGTTTCCAAGGGGGAGGGGTAGTCGCCTGCTTCTTCCTGTAACAAAGGTTTGGATGTCCCCAGGTGGTAATCTCTAGCCAGTGCCCCAGGAGGTCAGCTGCTTTTCCTGGGAGCCAGGATGGACCTTATCTGTGGTTTCTGAAACAAAAGCTTAACATACACATTACTTGCTAGACTTATAACTTTTTACCTTAAGCTAAAATTTTCCAAGTCTTGAGTCCCCTAACATTATCTCAAAGTTTACATTATTTGGGGTGTATAAGAAGTAGGTGTTTAACTAAAAGACCTCACAGAGGTCAAGGTAGAGGTGAGGACAGTAAGCAAGTGAGAGGAGATCAAGCAAATGTCAGCATGCTTTTTACTCATTGCCTCAAACATCTAAGTATTTCCATCTATCAAGGATGGATAAGGCTGAGGATATAACTAAGGCAAGATCCCATGGAAGGCCTGGCTCATGTAGGCACAAAATCAGATGAGAATAATTGGAGTCAGAAATGAAAGAAATATTTGTTAGACTTTCTATTACTTGAGGCCTAGTAACATTTCTATAATCTAGTGAAGATCATTAATTCTGATAGTTCCTAATATTAACTCCAAATTCATCATTAAGCTTTCTGAATACATCAGGTGCTGAGAGAATGAATTGGTGGACTGGCATATTTTGTTTGAAATGAACAAAATGTGAACCATAAAGAAAAAAGTTATAGTGAAATACACACCTGGATTCTAAACCTGAACTCCTTCTCTAGTGCACTGACCTTGGTCAATGCATTTAGGTTCTAAGACTTAAGTTTCATTATACGGTAAACTTGGGCATTACCACCTATATCTTAACATTCGTGTGTGGATCAAATGAGGTCATGCATGTAGGCACATGAACAAGTGCTTGGTACCTAGAAGTGCTCAATATGTATTAATTCTCTTCATTGTATGCTTTAAGCTTTTAAAAGGTTACCCCACGTACAATGGGATGATTCAGTGAGACTCTTTTTGTCTGTATTTTAGCTGATACCCAAGACATAGGTGCCAACGACCCTCATATAACAAAGTGAGATATTCTGGTGTTGAAGAAGGACTTGTAAAGGAAATGAAAAGCTTGTTTTGGTCCAAAAGTCCCTTAGCTGTGTTGGGGGTTGTAGCTAAGATAGAAATGCTCAACGATACCTCCTGTACTTTCCTAACTTCCCTGGCCTCTTTTATTAGGTGGGCCTACAAGACTAGTTCTAGTCAATGAGCTGTTAATGGTTAGGACACCTGTCACTTCTAGGCCAAATTATAGAAGAGTGGATGTGACTTCTATATGTACTCTCTTCCCTCTTCTTGGTGGTTTTCAGTGATTCACAAAATTGAAGTTGTTTGCAACACAGTCACCTGATGGAGCAGCAGACCTTGCAAGACATCCAGATTCTCAGCAGGCTTTGCCTGAGAGTGAAATAAAGTTTTGCTAAGCTACTGACACTTTGGGGCTAATTGGTTATTGCAGACTTATGTCTATATAAAGGAGAAGCTGGAAAGTCAGAGATGATTTTCTCAAGGAAGTTGTCAAAACTTTCTCATGTTCTTTCTCTTGCCCTGATGCAGGACAGAAGGGTACTTTCCTTTTACTTCTACCTAATGAGAGGGGCTTCAAAGAGACCACAGAGAGAGCACAGCCTATTCATTTGGGACCACATGGCACAGAGACAATAGAACCCCAAGCAGAAGCTTCAAAGGGGAGATACTGTGGCCAGATGCAGGGCTGCTTGCTGATTTGGGACTAAGTTATATGTCCAGAGTTTATAGGGAAGGGTAGAGGGACAAAGAATGAGCCAAGTGGAAGAGAGCAGAGCTAGAACTATCTTAAAGAGACTCATAGATCAAGTAGGCCACTTGTATGGGCTTTCGGACCCAATAGAACCAGGCTGTGTCTGGTGGGCTTCAAGAGGCAAGGGCTAAGGAGGAAACCCAAAGCAGACATTTGGAGGAGATAGTGCCTACAACTGGCCTCTGAAATGCCCATGCAAAAAAGGCCCCTGAGAGGAAGAGTTGACCTTAACCCTGCCAGAACTGGAGGCAATCCTTTCCTAACCTTGAATCCTCTTTGGTCTTGCCTTTGGAGGAAGCAGAGGCATCTTGAGTTAAGGAGAGGGCAGGATGTTCCAGGTGGGAAAACAGAGAAAATGGTTTTGACCCTGCTCCTAGATAAAGAAGCTCTGCTATAAGTGCGGTTAAGAGTTTTGACTCTTGCTTGGGATTGAATAGTTTTATTATGAAAAAAGATTGGGGGTTTAAAAGCAGAAGATTTTTTAACACAGCATGACAGGAAAAAATATGGAAACATTTTTTAATATGAGGGAGAATTAGTCCTACAAAAGCAGGTGTGGAAGAGCAGAGGGCAGGAAAAAAATTTTCCTGCACTTCCTCTTTCAAAGATATCACATGTACTACTGATTGTACTAATACCCAACACCTAAAATAGAACATAACTTGAAGAATACAATAGAGACATGTCTTTTCTTGAACTATGTCACAGAATATGAAACTGTGAGTGATGTATCATTTTAATTATGGAATATAATCTCCTATATGGCATAAGATACTGAGAGGCAAAGGCTCAGAAGCCTTTGTCCGTTGTCTTAAAATATTGTCTTTAAAAGAATCAATTAACTGCAATGTAAAATTGCTTGATACTTAGAGCTTAGAGAAAAATTTAACAACAATTTTCCTAAATGCTTTTTATTGTCTGCAGCAATGGAAACTGCAAAACTAGAGATTATAGTCTGCAAACATGTTCCAGAAAGAAATAGGTAATTACATTTTTATCAACTGCACTTCTTGCTTCCTTTAAATGGTTGTGTTTTATCCTCCTCTAAAATGTTTAGTTTATCTACTGTTTCTTTGCAAGAGCAGCAAATAGTGTGGTGATAAGCTCAATAATTAGGGACACTGTAGGTTCTGGAAGATTTCCATGGCTGGAGTCAATGGGCAGCATTATTAGCTGAGGCTATCACACTGGGTTAAGTGACTTTTGGGATGAGTTCTCAGAGGATCTCAGGGTGTCTTCTGTCTCATCAGTAGAGCCGAGGGGAGGTGGAATGGGATAATAGGTAACTGAAGGACTTGGAAGGTAAAAGCCCCAAATTGGCCCTGACTTTTCTACCTGTGCAATTTCAGGCAAGTAACTTAACTTACTTAAGGCTAGAGTTCCTTCCATGTAATAATATTGTTAACATATTACTTATGAAGGTTTAGTCTGAGGGTTCAATATAATAATAATTATAAGGCACTAATGAAGTGCCAGGAAAATGGCAGGAAAAAAACTAATAAAATAATAAAATAAAGAGAATTATTTCAGAATAATGAAATAATGACATTAACCAGAATTATAAAAGAATAGATAATGTTAAAAGGATAAAATAATAATGATAAAATGGTAATTGGATAACTATAAAAAGAGACAGTGAAAAGAAAATGTAAAATTTTATATAATTATAATGAATAGGGCATGTGTCATATTTTCACTCTCTCAAATTATTTTATAAATATGATAGGCCTGTTAGTCCCTTTTAAAATGCAGAAAAGAATAATATTTGAACCATTTAGGACTATTCTTATAAAATAACGAACGTAAAATGCTTGCCACATAGAAGAGTCAACAAAATTTGCATCTGTCTCATTTACGTGTGTAGTCTGCTTAGCTCGAGTCAGAGGAGTCTCAGCAAGGGCTTTGCTGGTTGTCCCCTTCCAGTTGTGTTGTTGGCACTGGAGCTCTGTAGGTTTCCCCTGCTATTTGGAAGTAGAGCATTTCCTAAGCCTTTGAAATGGCAGAAAGCAAAGAAGCAATTACCATTAATTTATACGTCTTTATTTTGTTCACCACAATTGAAATGCTTAATTGAGTCCAGTTTCACACCAACCATAACAGCCTTACATGGTCTCTTAGGCTTCTCTGATTCCTTAGGAAACATTTTGCTAACGAATGCACAAAATCAATGGAGATAAAGCTCAGATGCTAACAGACACTGCAGTGGTTTATTGCTGAGAAGCTGAGTGTAGTTTCTGGGAAAAGAGCTTGGTGGCACCACCTTCGCTCCTGCTCTGGGTGCATGCTTCCTTTATAAAAGTTGCTGCAAAACACACTTTGAACACTATCTTAGCTTTTTACTTTTTTCCCCCTAAAATCATTTGGTTAACGAAAATAGACACTAAAGAATGTCTTTTGTAAAAACAGAGAGGCTAATGTGAACTTCTAAAGGCACATTATTTTTTTAAAGGTGCAGTCATGCTTCTCTGAATGTGAACTGATTGCTCCACAGGAATTTCTTTTTCTAGAAATATAATAAATTAATCTCTCTCGCTTTCATGCAAAGATAGCAGGGTTTGATCCTTGTCCAGGTATTGGGCATTTTAATCTAATGTAAAGACTACAAAGTTCAACCTGTAGTTTATTCTCTCCTAAGCACATGGATTCTGGATTTGCATCTGTGGTTATTACTTGCAGAAAGGGACACTGTTGGCAGCTTTGAATCTGCTGTGATTTGGCCCCAGGGTCAGAGCTCTGAACATCCCCAAGGCAGTGGTATGTGTATGAAAGGGTTGGGGCTGCTGAAGGGAAGAAGTTAGTTTTCTTTTTTTTTCTCCTATTGGTTTTCCTGTTAAGGTTGTTCAGGCCTCTGCTGGAGGAGAGTCCAGGTGGAAGAAAAGAGCGAAAACACAAATGCCCAGTAACACAATGTGCTAATCTCCATTTGAATTTAGGGATCCATCTCCTAGCCAGGTATTCCCTAGTTTACAGGTTATTTAGACCCTTCTCTTTTTTCTGTCCTTTCCTAGTCAGGTACCATCTGGCCTTCCCCTTTGGGTGTTATTTGTCAGACAGTGACAATGATAAATAATGAACATGAACCATCCATTTTCTCCCTGCTAGTAGCTTTCTAACACCCATAAAAACATACGTTAGAACATGTGAAGAGGGTCCCAAACAAACAAACAAAACACCCAGAATTTATTTATTAAATGTTACATATTTATTTTACATGTTTAAACTTTAGTCACCTTCAAAGCACTCTCCATGTGATGCAAAACAACTATAGAGGCATTTTTTCCACTGCTCAACACAGTTTTTGAACTCCTTGATTTTGATGCCTTTCAGTGGCTCTGCCATTTTTTGTTTCACCTCTCTCATATTGGCAAACATTTCCCTTTGAGGACTTTCTTTCATCCAGGGAAACAAACAAAAAGTTGATTGGGGTGAGTGAGAGCAGGTGAATAGGGAGGGTGGGGCACAGGGGTAATGTCATTTTTGGTCAAAAACTGCTGAACACTTTGAACGCTTGTGAGTCACCCATCACGAAATAGGCAAATATGAAAGAGTCTTCAGAAAAAACTTACCAAAGCCAAGCACAGCCTTTCACAACACTGATTCAGATGGGATCCTAGGACACTCACATAGCAGGGGAAGTCTGTACTGCAAGGGACCCTCCCTTTAGAAGATAATTCCATTTTGTGGGGGATCCCCACCTCATATATACATGGTAGCACCCTTCTCTTCTCTCATTTACCTGCACTAGCTTTTATTTCACTGCTCCATCTTCTTCGTTTGCAACATCCCAGAGTACACAGGCAAGACTCACCTGTTTCTCCTTTCTTTACCTCCCAGTATAAAAATAACATACCAATTTTAGACTATTTAGAAAATTTGCAAACAGGTAAAATAAAACACTTCTGAAATCTCACCACTGAGAGATACTGCTACATACATTTTGCTGCATTTCCATCTAGGCTTGACCTTGTGCATATATGTAGTTGAAATGATGCTACATATTGAATTGTATGTCTTGTTTTAGTTCACTCACCATTATATTCTGAGCATTTCCTTATACCAATGACCATGTTTTTCATAACCTTAATGACAAATAATATTCCATTGTCTGGATAGTTCTAATTTACTTAAGTTTCCCTTGTTTTATCTCATTTATCACCATCATAGGTGATGCTGCAGTGAACTTCTTTCTCCATAAATCTCTGTTGGGCCTGTGGAGGTTGGATACACAGTGAGAAATGCTTCTCGAGAGCTCGCATCCACATATAGTCTCTGTGGTGTTGCAGCAGCGTTCCAGTTTCATCACACACTCTCTCCTCTACCAGGAATATCATATTTTACTGCCTATTTTAGAAAAAATAGATGTAATTCCACAATTATTTCAATATTCATTTCTTTCAGAATTAGTATTATGTGTATGGCCTACTTTACTCACTCAAGATATAAATATGATTATGTTGTTCTAATTGCCCTCTCATGATTATTTAAGCATTTATAGCCAATCTTAGCAGGACATTTAGTATGTCCCTTCAGAGGCATCCTGGCAATGTCCCTTTCTTTGCTTCATCTGAGAATCCGCAGGATGGAATTAGTCTGATTTCCAAATGTTTGGGAATAAAATAACTGGATAGTCTGATGAGTATCTTCTGCCAGAGGCTGCCAAGAGTTGCTGTTGAAGACTGGCCCTGTGCACTTGGGTTCCTTATCCTGTGCCCCATATATGCTTGCTTGGTGTTTACAGGCTCAGCAGTTGTGCCAGGCTGGGTCAGAGGGGTGAGGAGGGTAATGCTTATATACTGTCCCATGCTCTCCCAGATCTAGTGTGTGATCTTAGGTCCCTTATTGTGCCTGGGCCATTATATGCCTCTTACCTTCTGGTGAGGTCCCTGTGGTGTCCTCCATATTTTTTTCCTCTCGATCTGAATCCCTCAGGGAGTAGGGGCGAGGTTTGATCTCAGAAGGCTTCTGGGCTGCTAATTCAAACCAATCCATTCATTCCATGACATCTGCTTACCAAGAAGAGGCAGCTTTTGTTAAAGCCTTGAAGTGAGAGTATCCTTTGGAGTCTGACTGCGTGACCTGGAATCCAGATATAACTATTTCCGAGGTGGGTAATCTTATGCAATTTGCCTAATCCCTTTAAGAGATAATTTCTTCACTTTTGAAAGAAGGTTGATTTGAGGATTTTCCTCTTAGGATCCCAGCAAAGATTAAATGATATGATCCATGTGAAGTGTATAGTGTGGTTCCTGGTACAGAGATACTCAATACAAGTTAGCCATGAAATTATTATACAATATAAAACACAAAAGAATATATTACACCAAAGTGGAAGTTTTGCTGCCAGGAGACTTCTCCATTATGTGGAGAAACTTCTGGAAATTTATTTCTTGTTTAAAAAAACCTGTCAGCTTCCTTGATTAGTATGATTAAACTTTCCCCCCAGTTTTATTTTTTATATTTACTTGCTCTTTGGTGAATTGTCAGTCAAAACTTTTCCTGTCCTCTGCTTCCTTTTACTTCTTAATTTAAACTTTTTGTTTTGAGATAACTGTGTATTTGTGGACAGTGATAAAAAATCATATAGAGAGATTCCATGGAAACTTTACCTCAATTTATCAAGCATCTGCATGTGTTTATTTTTCCAGTTTCTTTTTTGTTTTATTTACTTATTTATTTTTAGTTTTTAATTTTTAAATTATAGTTGACATACATTATATTAGTTTCAGGTGTACAACACAGTGATTGACATTTATATAACATAAAGTGATCACTCTGATAAATCTAGTACCCATATGACACCACACATAGTTATTACAGTGTTATTGACTATATTCCCTATGCTGTACTTTACATCCCTGTGATTAATTTGTAACTAGCAATTTTTACTTCTAAATCCTTTCTCCTGTTTCACTCATTCCCCTAAACCTCCCATCTGGCAACTCTCAAAATGTTCTCTGGATCTATGAGTCTGTTTCTGCTCTGCTTACTCATTTATTTTGTTTTTTAACTTCCAAATGTAAGTGAAATCATCTATCTTTTGTCATTGTCTAACTTACTTTGCTTAACCTAATACCTTCTAGGTCCATTCATTTTGTTGCAATGGCAAGATTTTATTCTTTTTTTTTTATGGCTGATTCATATTCCATTGTATATATGCACCTGTTCTTTTTTATCCAGTTATATATTGATGAATGACACATGCTCACCAGCCTGCAGTGAGCATGGCTCCCTGAAACACGAGAAAAACATACACAGAGACAATCAGGTCCTGTGGGGAAGTAAGGATGGAACGGCTACTCTCTCTAGTGGGGAGCACCTCATCTCCATTCCCAAGCAGATTTTTATTAAGAAAGCAGACTCAGTTTGTGGATTCACAGTCTGGCAGAAAGGATCAAAGGTGAATAGGTGACTTACAAAGATGCTGACAGAACTCCTGCTCTGATTCTAGGTAGAGATTGGAGTTTTAACATATGAAAAGACTACATGGCTCAAAGGGATAGTTTTTGTTTCCTGTCTGTGCCTTTAAATTCTAACCTAACAACATCCTCCAGCAAACAGATCTCACAGGATCTTGCATATTCTATGTCCCAGGCCTGATTACCCCAGGGGTCCGCCATCTCTGGTCTGGGCTGCACCCCTTAGCTATTTCCACAAGCCTGAGTTGGGCAGGAGACAGAAGCAGCCAGGAGACTTAGATTTCTCACATCTAAGAACAAAGACTCAGGCTTTGACAAAGCCAGGGGGCAGGGGTTGATGTCGATCACCCCTTCATTTCCACAGCCCCGTGAATCTCTTCCCTGAGGCCTCCATGTGATCATGCCTGTCTTAGGTGATTCCCTCCATGGGAAATCTTACCCGTCATTGGCTAACTGATCAAGATTTGGAGGCCAGGCACTGAACAGGCAGCGTTCATGCCAGGGAAATAAGTTTTGTCTCCTTAGTGGCTCCTGGTCCAGAGGTTTTTCACTCAGCCTACGTCAAGGAGGGTTACAGCTTACTGAGACCAGGCAAGGCAGTCTCCAACAGATGAACACTTAGGTTGCTTCCATATCATGGCTATTATAAACAATGCTATAATAAACATATGGACATATCTGTCTTTTTGGTTTAGTATTTTGATTTTCTTTGAATAAATACCCAGAGGTGAATTGTTGGGTCCTTCTTCATATCTTGTTATAGCCTTTGTTTTAAAGTCTATTTTTGTCTGGTATGAGTATTGCTACCCTAGCTTTTTAAAAAAACTCCATTTTCATAAAATATTTTTGATCCCTTTTCTTTCAGTCTGTGTGTGTCTTTCAATCTGAAGTGAGTTACTTGTAGACAATATATATATGGATCTTGTTTTGTTATTCATTCAATCACTGTATATCTTTTGATGGGAATATGTAATTCTTTTGCATTTGAAGTAAATGTTGATTGATATGTATTTATTGTTATTTTATTATTAATATGTATTTTTCTTTTTAAAGAAGAACCATTAACATTGTTATAATACTAGTTTAGAAGTGATGAGCTTCCTTTAGCTTTTTCTTGTTCCTGGAAGTACTTTATCTGTCCTTTAATTCTTTTTTTTTTTTAAGATTTTATTTACTTATTTTTAGAGAGAGGGGGAGGGAAGGAGAGAGGGAAAGAACCATCAATGTGTGGTTGCTTCTCGAGCACACTCTATTGGGGACCTGGCCCACAACCCAGGCATGTGCCCTGACTGGGAACCATCAACCCTTTGGTTCACAAGCCTGTGCTCTATTCACTGAGCTACATAAGCCAGGGCAGAATTATAAAAAATATCTTTTACATTTGTGGTTATTTGTATGGTCTTTTAAGACCTGGGCCACATTCTATTTGACACTTATGAAAAATCATGTTTTTGATAGTGGTTAT
>PVIA01016107.1:0-20169 GCA_004024845.1 Tonatia bakeri | reverse complement strand
CAGCTCTTCCCTGCCTCTGCATCTGCAGTGCTCTGCCCCCTGCCTGGACCGCCCTTCCCACTTTTTCCCACCTTGCCCCACCTGGCCTGAAAAACTCCTCTTCACCCTTCAAGGCCTGGCTTTGGTGTCCCTTGCCCTCTAACACCTTCCAGGAATGTCAGGCCCTGGCACTCAACAAACTTTTGACTGCCTACTACGTGCAGGACACTGAAGTCTACTCAGCAATCACACACACCTACCACACTCCATCTGTCAGTACTGTCCCCCAAGAGACTCTGAGGTTTCCGCGGGGAGCCCTGCCCTTCTCCATCTCTGCACTTGGCACCTGTGCGTGCTCCCCGTCTCTTTCCTGCTTTTTGACAGAGAGCCCAAACGGGGCTGGTGCCCTCACCGCTCTGCTTGCTGTGTCTCTTCTTCAGTGCAAACACTAAAGACCCTCCAGGCCCCCACTGCCCTGGGGTGGGGTCAAAGTGACGCAGTGATAAAGACAGTGCTGGTGGTGGCTTGCCCTGGCCCAGCCTTAGAAGGTCGTGGCCTTGGAGCAGAGTCAGCAGTCATGGGGGGATAGGCAGCTCCTGATCCAACCTCCCTCCTCCTTGGTCCTGGCTGTCCTGAGTGACTAGTGACTTGCTGGCCCTCTGGGTCTCAGGCTCCCCATGTGTCGGCTGAGGGTGCTGAATGACATCAGCGAAGGGATCAAGAATTTTTGGGTGTGGAACCCCTGTCTTTCTTCCCAAAGGGGCCATAGGCGGGCCATAGGCAATAAAACTGAAGCTGCTCAGGTTGAATGGTGGGGGTGAGGTCCACCAAGCTGCATCCTCAGTGTTCCTCAGCAACCCCTCGGCACCCCCTAAGGGCTGCCTGAGGTTCGCCCTAGAGCCTCCAGGCTCCCCAGCAGACGGTGTGAAGATCACACCCTTCATGCTCAGAATCCACTCACATCCTGTGCCCCTTCCCGTCTCCCCTTGGGACCCAGGCCCTGAACTGGAGAGAAAGCTGGCCTACCACCTTAGAACTAGTGATAAGAACTCCTCCAGGGAGGATCCCACCGGGACCTTGCTCACCCAGGAGCCCCAGGAAGCCCCGTGCAGAGAGCCATCTCCTTCCCTGGAGCTCAGTCCCAAGACAGCCTGTGGCAGGAGGTCGGGGTGACCTCACACAGCCTGGGCCGCTGAGGCAGAGCTGGGGGAGGCAGGTGGGGCCCGGCGGGCCTGGCAGGGCCGCACGCACCTGGCGTGCTGGAAGTATTCCTTGTGGTGGTTGCGGTAGAAGACGGAGAAGCGCAGCATGCGTCCCGCGATCTGCTCGGCCTTCTCTTGCAGCTGCGCCAGGTGCTCCTTGGCATAGTCTGCAAGACAGCAGGTGGGTGGAGCGAGGGTTAGGCAGGGATCACAGCCCCTTCCCCCTCCCGCACCCAGCTCTGTGCTCAGAGCTGCAGGGTACACCAACATCCACAGCACCTTGGACCACATGGGAATGGGCCAGCTGGATGCTGCTGTCCTTATCACCTCTGTGCCCGAGGCTCAGGACCTCTGCCTCAGACAAGGGCACAGCTGCCTAGTCATACAGTCGTGCCAGGACCCTGGGGCTGTAATCCCAGGCCATCCTCATCTTCATAAGAATGACTGAGGCTAGGGGGGAGGTGGGTTGTTGAGACCCTTCAGGGAGAGCAAGTCCACTGGGTTGGAGGCTGCCCACACCACCCTCAGGGACGGCGGCTGTCATCACAGGCGGGGAGCTCAGCTCTCTAGCTGAGGTGAGTGTTTGGGCAGACCAGGTCTGGGGTGATGACTGCACTCCAGCATCACAGGAGAAGCAGAGGAGCCTGGAAACAGGGTAGTGAAACCCAACCCTCCCCAGGGCTGGGGCCGGAGGCAGGGGCAGGGCTGCTGCTAGCCTAGGCAGCGCCTTCGCACAGATTAGAAAAAGGTGCCCTTTCCTCCTTGCTGATGCGGCCCCAGCCAGGATGCTGGGCTTGGCCAGAGGAATGCGGACTGGAATGCAGCCATCCTCAGTCCCCCATTGGAAGCACATCCCCACTGCACGTGGAGTTCTGGGGCAAACTCAGAGGCTCTCCCACAGGGAGAGGGAGCACCTTCAGAGAGTGGCATATGCAGCTGAGCTAAGAAAATGCACCACTTGAAAGAAAACAACAGGTCAAGGACACAGCAAAGGGCACAGACCTTGGCTGAGGGGGGAGCCAGCAGTCAGGAAGGCCCGGGGCTAAGAATGTCTCCTGCCCCTTCCTTGTGACAGAGGGAGATCTGGGACAGTTCTCACCACGGACACTAAAACAATGGCCTATAGCGGGGACAGAACCTGGGTCATCAGTGACAAGTACGTGTGTGCCTGGTGTTCTGTTCGCTCATGCTGGAATTTCCGAGCTGAGTTCTCTGAGCGTTTGTGGGGTCACTGGATAAGGAGCGTTTGCAGGCTAACTGGGGGCTCAGGACAAGCAGAATGTGGCTGCTGCAGGAGCCGCCCTTCGAGCCACGGTGAACAAACTGCGGGCCACAAACTGCGGACAGACCATGGTGAACAAACTGCGGTCTGGCAGCACCACGTGCTGTTGCTCCGCCCGAGGGAGGAAGGAGCTCTGACGTGGGCGACCACACGGACGGGCCTTGGCGACCGTCGCTAAGTGAGCGAGCCCGTCGCAGAGGAATGGCCACTGCATGATTTCCTCTCACAAGGTGCCAGGAGTGGTCACATCTACAGAGACGGGGAGTGCAGCGGTGGCTGCAGGGGCTGGGGCGAGGGCGGCAGAGCTGCGGCCGAGCGGGCGTGCAGCTCCGGCTGGGGAGGTACGTTCCGTGCCAGCCTGAGTGCACCTAACACCACTGAACCGTGCGCTCGAAAATGGCTCCGACGGTAACTGCTACGTTACGTGTATTCTACCACAATTCAGAAACATGCTTGCCCCAGGCCCAAAAAGTGACTCTGTCCCGTTATAGAGGCGATGTTGTCACCAGTCTGCAGGCTTTGGGGGCAGGGCGGGTCTCGTGGGCCTGCGTCTCCCCGGCGCAGCCCCCTCCGGACCACAGCTAAACCTGGGGCACACAGGCAGCAGGGCGGCAGGGCCTCACCCCCGGTGCAGAACTCGACCGTCTCGCTCCAGCCAGACACCAGGTACTCCCCGTCGCTCTGCTTCACGGCGGTCTGCACGGCCACGCTGTACTCTGTGCGGGGGCTCAGGAACCAGTGGCCTCTCACCGTCATGGGCAGTGGCACGGCCTTGGCCACAAGCTTGGTGGGCACATCCTAAGACATGGGGTGTAGAACGACAGCCAGGAGTCACACTGGGGGGTCACACTCAATCTTGGCATTCCCTCACACCCCACTGTCCAGGTGGCCCTGTGCCTCCGGAGGGGGCCAGAGTCTCAGTGACACTAGCCGCCGTGTCCTGGCCACCATTTCCCCACAGAAGCGAGCAGTGGCCGTCAGCAAGGTCACCAGACACCCTCAGCCTCCACCCCTCCTAACTCCCGGACACTGGTTCTCTAGGGAACTGAGGAGAAAGGCCACTGGGGTGGAGGCCCACCAAGTTGAGGGCGGTGAGACCTCCGTTTTCGAGGGAGACTTCGAGAGCTCTGCACACTGCAGTGCCGTCTCCACGGCAACGGCCAATGCTGAGGAGCCAGGGAGGAAGGGAAAATATGCCTTATTCTTTTGGGAGGAGGTTAAGGGGGTGGTGTTGAACATTCACGTCACCGTGGCAACTGGCCTGCCAAAAGACACCCAGATCAGGGGAGCCAGTTCCAAAGAGAGAGAGGGTGAGTAACCCACATGGCGCGTCGTCGTGGGAACCAGCTCCCCCCCCCCCACTCTTCCCCCTGCCTTTCTGCCAGCTTGGAAGATGGGAGCCTTCCTCCCCCGCACCCCCCCACCAGCTTTAACCCAGGGGAAAGGACACCCCAGCCAGCAGGGGACCCTCTCACATTCATCTTCTGAACCCAGCAAACAGGCCAGAGGGCCAGGTGGCAGGGAGGACCTCAGGGGCCCGAAGGACCCAGCGATGGGCTCCACCCCTGCCCATGGCCCACATCACCCACCCAGTCAACAAGGCGTCCCCAGGTGTGCTGTCGCAGCTCTGCCCCGGGTTGTCCTGCCCCTCTGACGCCCTGGTTGCTATAACGGTATTCACTGTGAGCTGGGCCCGAGCCAGACACCACACGAACGTTACCCGACGGAAGCCTCTGACAAGCCTGCTGGGGCTGACATGATTATGATTCCCTGCTCAGAGAGGTTGAGTAACTTCAGCCAGATGACACAGTGAGAGGAGCCCGGCCTGGAGCCAGGCCTCTCCGACTGCCACCTCCTGGCGCTCGCCCTCCTGCCTCCTTCAGGAGCAGGGGCGGGCAGGAAGACCGCTCGGGACCCCTCACTCACCCGGTGCTTGAACTTGTTGGAGTTCTTATTCTCCTTCTTGTTGAGGTCGATGAAGTAATGGGTGACCCTCTCCAGGTCGCTGTTCTCCATGGCCCAGGAGATGCGGAAGGAGTCGCAGGTGATGTTGTTCACCTCGATGCTGTGGGGCGTGGACAGCAACTCCATGCTCCCCTTCGGTCTGGCTCCTGTGGGGACTGAGGGGAGAGGGAGAATCAGCACCTCCCTCCCCACCACAGAGTTTTCTGGAACATCTTGCTCCCAACATCCCTTGCGAGGTGGAATGTGCATGAGCCATTGATTGCACTTGCCTCATCAAATCCGACGGAAAGACTGCACAGGGAAGACTGGGGGCATGGGAATGGAGGTGGGATGGGGCACCCCCCCTCAGGGGTTCTTGGCTTTTCTAGGAGGGGTCTGCAGAGCAGACGGCACCTGACAGGTGGCAGAGGCAGTGGGAACGCTGCAGACGCCAGGCGGGACAGATTTGCAGCAGATGGAGCCGAGGAGGGGGCCCTCAGCCAGTAGGCGTGAAAAGAGAAGGGAGTGGGGGTAGAGAGAATGGTGTGAGGCGTAGGAGAGACAGGAAGCACCCACCGAGGAGATGGGTGTGAGGGTGCAGGCAGGAGGAGGACACCAGCAGCCAAGAGGCCAGGGTGCCAGGGTCCTGGGGTCAGGCCTCCTTCCTCGCTGGGGTGACTCAGCAGGGCTGGGAGGGCAAGTGCCACGGAGCCACTGGTGGGGGGCAGGCAGCACAAGCCACAGCCCTTCTCCCACCCAGGACTTTCCCACTGTTACTCTTTCCCTTCCAGCACATCCTGTCACTTGACTCTTTTAAACAATTGGTTTTACCTCTGACAGCTGTTGCAGGCTGACTAAGTGCCTGTCATTTCACAAATGTCATCTCATGTGAGCTCACAGTAGGTGGGTACTGTTATTACCCCCGTTTTATGGATGCAATAGCTGAGGGGGGGTACTAAGATGCCAAACGTCACACAGCTGGAAAACAATTTGAACTCAGGTCTGTCTGGCTCTGGGGCACTCAGGCCCTTCATCATTAGGCTGAAGCTGTGTTCCCTCATGTGTGTGTCACATGAGTCACGTGTGTACCATGTGTGCACATAGGTGCACATGGTTTCCCCACTATTTATTTTTCCTTCTTGGTCCTTTTCTCTCAAGCAATGGCATTCCCTCCCAGCTGCCTGCTCGCCCCTGCCCCCGGCTGCCCTCCCAGGTGTGAGTGTGCCAGCTCTGTGACCTGTGCTCCGCTAGGAAGCGCTGACTCGGCCCCCACTTGGCCTGGCTCGCTGGAACTCCAGACGGGGTGGGGCGGGGTGGGGCCTGAGGGGGGACGGGGGAGGGACCCTCTCTAGGGCAAGAGCATAAGTATAGGCGGGACGTTCTCCGGGGCATCTGCTTGGTACCCAGCAGAGCTCACGCCCCCCTGTTCTTCCTTAAGCCCCGTCACAGCGCACCTCAAATTTCTGGAGTGTCGGCTCCTTTTCTCCTCCTTCCCTCTTCTGCTCCTCGCTCAGACACTAAGGGTGAGGGTACCCTGTGCCTTCGAAAGCAGGTACTTCTATTTATAGCTTCCAGAAGTTCCAACCCACACTTCCCTGCCAATGAAGGCTGCTCTTGAGCTTGGCAGCTCTAGATTAACCTGTGGGCTGCCTGGGTGGCAGGCACAGAGCAAGGGATATGGGTGATGGCCCTCACCTGTCCTGGAGTGTCACCTGAGCCTTTGTTACATCTTAGCTTTCCACCCTAAAGCCGACAGCTGCCTGTTGGGGGGTTCGGCCAGACACCAGTGGCTTCATGTATCTCACAGTTAAGCGGCACGGGAGTGCTACTAGGTACCCCACAAAACAAAGCAGAATAGGCAGGGTGTCTGGAAACAACTACACAAGACACCAGTTTGTAGTTCATGGGGACAGGTAGGGAGCAGTGGGGAGCTGCCACCCCTGAGGTCCCAGTGAGGGGTGCCCCAGGGAGACACCTGTGTGCCCCAATAGGCACACACACTCACACATGCACCCCCACACACCAACACAGACATACTCCCACCCTGGGCAGGGCCTCAGGGGTTTCTTCCCACCCACAGGGGGTGCAGCCCACACGTCCCCTGAGGGCCTGGGCGCCTCCTCCTGCCCAGGACTCCTCAGTCTCCCAGAGACAGGGCAGCCGTGCTCACTGGTAAGGTGTCCAGGACCTGGGCCACCCTTTCCCCTCTACAGCTCTAGGAGAGCTGGGACTACTCCCCACCTGAGACTGGGAGAGTGGCCGTGAGGGACGCTGGGAGAGCAGTAAAGGCGGGGTGGACCAAGGGTGGGCATGAACCCCAGCTCTCCAAGCCCAGATGACCAAGGAAGGGCAGGGTGTGAGAGGCAGGTTGAGACAGCACCTGAGAAACACCCAGACTCTTGAGTGAATCCACCCCGAGACCAGCATTCACACACCCACACGCAGGCAGGCACACACATGCGAACACACACACGCACACCAAGTGTGGCCACCCACAGGCTGCACACACCTCCTTGGACATTCTCACTCCCACACACTCCCCTGCGCACTCGGGGCCCCTCCACCACCCTCCACCTTGTAAGGTGGTCCCGCCGTTTTCCCTCCACTAGCTGCCACCTCCACATAGACCCACGCATGTGTGTGTCCACAGGCTCATACACACATGCGGCACACCTCCTCACAAAGCCACAGTTTGGGGAAAGGAAAGCCACAGGCACCAGCATGCATGTGCGTCACCCCCATACCAGGCGCACGACCCACGCGCCTGCTTGCACTCCGATGTACAGTCACATGCACATCAGCCTCTGCCCGTGCTCTGGTGTTCGCTCCCAAGTCTTCTCTGGGCTCAAAGACACAGCCTTTGAAAATGTGTTTGTCTCTGGCGGTGCCCTGCCAGCCCCGAGCCCTCACATGCCAACAGGTTTGCAAGCCTCCACAGCTCTGCCCACACTCTCCACTTACCTGCCCCCTTCTGCTCCGAGTCGCACCTGCCACATAGAAGCCGTCCATCAACATGCACTCCCACACACATGACAAGGGATATCTCCACCCCATAAACACACTGCTTCATGCTGTCTCCACCAGCATGTACCGAGAGGCTACTCAGATAAGTGATCCCCGGCACATGTGCTTCACATGTACAAGAAACATGTGTTCCCAGGCATGCCACACAGCAGTCAAAACCCACGCTTGAACACCAGTGCATGCAGACAGAACTATCTACGCAAGCAAACCTCCAGTCTTCTCACAAGCCTGCATATGTGGTGTACACACTGATACGACACCCTCTGCCCGTGCCCATCCAGAAGAGCCACCACACACCAGAGGAGAAGCTGCCCCCCACCCTGCTGTCCCCATTGGCATTGCTGACTGCAGCAGAATTCGTCACAGGGTGACTGACTGTGGTGCCCCGGGGACCGGATCCAGCTGTTAACCCCTTGGCCAAAGTCCCCGGGGGAAAGGGGACAAGGTCGTTGGCCCTGGCAGTCCAGGCAGGCACCACAGGCAGTGGCAGGACCCCGGGCCGCCAGCTCCTAGCCCCTGGCCAGCGGACTGCCTCTCAGGATCGACAGCAGGACGCTCCGGGGAGGAAGGGCACTCACCTGGCTCCACCAGGCTCTGCAGAGGAAGACCTGGAGGGGAGGGAAGGGAGAGAGCTGTGTGTGGATGGGCTCCGGGCTGGGGGCAGCAGCCGGGACGCTTGGGTCACAGGCAGCAGCGCTTGCTGGCTCCTCTCGCTCCTTTCGCAGCTGCCAAGGAGGCTGCTTCCATGCCCCACAGGCAGAGCCCCTGCCTGCTCCACAGCGCGCTGCCGCTCCGGGAGAGGCGATGTTGCCAGCCGAGCGCAAGGGGAGGCAAGATCGGAATCAAAGCGGTCTGGAGGAGAGAGAGGCAGAGGAGGCGAGAAGGAACTGGAGAGCCAGACCCAATCTGGCTCCACCAATGGGATCAGTGGCTGCCCAGCGTCAGGTGACGATAAGCAAGCCTGGTCCCTGTTCGCTTGGGCTGGTGGGAGGGGGAAAGGGCAGAAGGTCTCCAAGGGAGCTACGTGGATGTCTCCCGAAACATCGGTGGTGGCTGCGCCCTTTCCCAGGTTTTCCAGAACACAGGCCCTAGGCAGAAGTCCTTCCAACACACGTCTACTTGGAAATCTCTCAGTGGAATGCAGCCCCCAAACTTCAGGATGCTGGGAGAGGGGTGGGGCTTAGCCCTAGGGCTTAGGAACCTGAAGGGAAGATTCTGATTGGGGGAAGGGGTTGGCTGTGAAGGGGCAGGATCCAGACCAGGTAGGGGAGCTGGTATGTGTGTGGGGTGGGGTAGGGGGCAGTGTCTGTCTTGGTCTGGGTTCTTACCTTCAGGTTCTCCCTTTTCTTACCAACTGTATCAAGACATAGCACACAGAAGCCCCAGGAACTCTGGCGGCCTAAGGCAAACCCTCTGGCTGCTTAGGTGTCCCCGGGGAAAAGGGACAACAGAGAGAAGTTTCGGGGTTGTGAAGGGTGTGCAGAGGCACAGAAGTGGGGGGTGGAAGGCACGCACAGAGCTTGGAGTGGTAGCATTCTAGCCAACCATCTGGATTCAGAGGAGCCCAGCCCTGAACACACTGGCCAGGGAGAGAATGTACTGTTTGCTGCCTTATCTGCAGGAGGCTTTTTTTTTTTCTACCACCAAGAAATGAGGACCCTATGGATGGCGCCATGCAGAACACTCATGGAAATCTGAACCAAGCAACCAACGGGGAGTGCATGCAGGGTGGAGACGCGTGGGCTCTGCAGACAGATACAGTTAAAATACAGTACCTCCGAGTAGGTGCTCAGCCTCTCAGGGCCTCAGTGTCTTCATCTGTCAAATGGAATAATAACACAGGTTTCTTGCCATCACTGGCTGAGACAAGCACGTGGCTCACTCGGCTCTGGGCCTGATGCACAAGGAGTACCTGGCCGCCTAGCAACGCTGCTGGCTGTGCCGCCATATTGACAGTGTCTGCCGGCGAGGAGCCCACAGTCTCCTAGGGGAGAAAAGATGAACATTTAGAGACACGATTGGGAAACAAGAAGTAGACGACTAAATTGCAGGGTACAGATAAGAATTCTGAGATGGAGGAGTCAGGACCAGCTCCAGGGCACAGGTGGGGCCAAGCCAGGTAGGGACTGTGGAAGCAGGAGGTGGTGGGTGGGGAGGGCTTGGTGCCGGGACCACAGTCAGGAGACAACAGACTATGCCGGCAGGCCCTGGTGAGGACCGCAGAGAGCCACAGGAGGCATGAGCTGAGCATAAGGGACACCCAGTGAGAGGGACTTGGGGGCTGCAGACATCAGCAGCAGGTTGGAGGTGGTGACAGTGGACAGAGAGGGAAGAGTTCACCGAAAGCAGAGATAAGCTGAAGCCAATCCCACCCTAAACGGGTGTGGAGAAGCGGAGCAGGTTCGGTCAGATCCTGAACCACAGAATGCAGTGCGGCATGTCACGCGGAGGCAGGTTCAGCCCTCCCTCGGCAAACCTACACGGAGATGCCGAAATTCCAGAGAGATGCCAAACAGTCTCATGGCAATGGCCTGCACCAGACAGCTGGGCCGCACTCTGTCCCTGTGACCGTGCTGATGGCTGGCGCAAGGAAAAGGCCAAGTTCTCTGCGCCTCAGTTTCCCCCTCTGGGAAAGGCAGGCTAGTCCGAACACATCCCTGCCCCTACCTCAGCGGGATGGCACGTGGAGAGCCATGAGGTCATGGGTCCCAAGCAGTGAACAATAGCCCTCTGAGGGCGCCTTTGTAGAGCTGCATGCCAGCGTCAGGTGAAGGCACAGCCCTCTCAGCGTTTCTGCCTCTTCTTGCCTCAGAGGATTTCTCAGCAGGTCACATGAGGAAACACATGGTAGGAAGAAAGCCGAGCATGCCAAACAGAGCTCGCTCCATGTGAAGCCAGACCACTGCCAAAAGGCGCTGCTGCTGCTGGGTTTTCACCTTTAGTGACTTTTTATTGCATGATATGCAATCGTGGTAGAATGATGCGATTTAATGCTAAGCTTAAGAGAAAATTAAAGCCGCTCATGTCCTTCCTATTCAGATATAGGCAAATGAGGTATATACTTTCTAACAGAAATAGAAGGTGACAACACTGTTTTATAACCCGCTGTTCTCAGCTACCAATACCTTTTCTGTTCATTGCATGGTCTCTCCACAGTACTGTTTGCAGCTGCTGTGTGTGTCCTACTGTCAGGTCAGGCACCCTCTTTCGGGGGCCAATCCCTCTCTTCCGTGAGCGCGGCCTTACGTCTCCTCCGTTCTAAGTAACACCGTGATGAGCGTTCTTCCAGCAAAACCTCTTCTTGTGCCTTAGTTATATTCCCAGTAAAATATTAAAGGGTATGGACCATATTTGAATACTGATTTAAACAGATTGTTACCAAAGGAAAAAAATTACCCTGCATTGACACTTGGGAAATTTGAATACTAACTAGATATTTGATAGTACTTAGAAATTACTAGCTCTGATGATATTTTATGGTTATTGTTTTAAAAGAATATCCTCCAGATTATGTTATTTACATTACATATTGTATTATTTGTGGATGAATAGCATGGTATCTGTGACTTGTTTCAAAATAATCCGAGGGACAGCCGGTGGGAGGACGGAGGAAACAAGATTGGCAGGAGTGGGTAACTGTGGAAGCTGGTGCTTTAAGACTCGAGAAGCTATTTTCTCCATTTCTGTGCATGCTCAGAAGTTTCCATATTAAATATTTTAGCCAAGCTATGATGATAATAATAACAAAAGCATTTATTAAGCACCAAGACATAGTGCAGGGCATGCAAACCTCATAACTCTGAGAGGGGAGCCATCAACCCTACTTTAAAAAGGCTGATGGTGGGAAACGAGACTCAGTCCGTAAGAAGTAAAATTGGAGCCCTGATTGCATTGGGCGGCATCCTGCAAAACAAGAGGTGGCTGGTTTGATTCCCAGTCAGGGCACATGCCTGGGTTGCGGGCCAGGTCCTTGGCTGGGGTGTGTGCGAGGGGCAACCCACTGATGTTTCTCTCACACATCGATGTTCCTCTTCCTCTCTGTCTCCCTCCCTTCTCCTCTCTCGAAAAATAAAATCTTTTTTTTTTAAAGAAGTAAAATTAGATTCAAATTCAGGAGTGAACACAAAGGCTGGTTCTTCGCAGTAGAAGAGCCCTGGGCAAACACAGAGTCTGACATAAGAGAGACGAAGCTTTCGGTGGAAAAGACCCGCAGTCTTACTATTGCCTGTGCACTTTACAGACTCGAAATGTGTGTGTGCGTCTCCTCGTGTGGAGCTGAGTGTGGGGACCGCGGGGCCAACAAACGCACACACATCAGACTGCCCAGAAACACCGGCTTGGCATTTACGTGTGCCAACACTGCCAGCAGCGGGCAATGACCGTTATGGAACTGTGTGAATTTCTCAGGGCTTATTGATTGTTTTGAAATTATGTGTAGACACCCTACGGCCCTCAGAAGTCACCTATTTTGAACTTACTAATGAGCATTAAAGTAATTCTAAAAACTAGACACGTTTCTGAGCATTCACTCAACTATTGAATATAATACGCTTTTTAGCTTTTTAAAGTGGAAATACGGAATGGTTTTAAGACATGGAAAGATTCTGAAGTATTCTTAAGGTCTCTGGTAAGCTACAGAAGAGACGCTAGTGCAATTGGGGAAGGACCAAAGGGGTGTCAGGGGCGAAGATGAAGAACAGTGAAGAAAGAGCCACAGGTGGGGAGTGGAAGGACCAACGCGATAAAACCACACTATCGGGAGAGTCGCCGAGTTAAGCCTGCCGTGGAACAGCACGACAGAGAGACCGAATACCACCGAGCACTGCGTGGCAGGATGCCAGGGACGAGACGTGCGTACCTAATACACAAACCTCGGCCATTGGAAAGGCCCCCCCCCCACTCAACACAGTGTTTGCCACGCTTGCCGTCTTCAGACTCGCATACCGAAGAACCTATGGAGAAGACGTGAAAACACAACACAGAGATGGCTTTGCCGTCCATGGTGCCAAAGTTAAACTAGTGATGCAATCCACCGGGAAACAAGCCACCCTTCTAATATGCACCCAGATGTACGACTTGGTCTCATGACAAACTGGAATTTGCTCATTCAACAAAGTTTATTGGGTGCTTCAAGCACTGTGTCAGACAATGAGGACATTGTAGTGGGGGCAGGAGAAAGATGTATGCTCTTCTGGGGCTTACCGTCTGGTAAGGGAAAGAAAGACAAATAAATACCTTCTATTAGGTGATGATAAGTGCTGAAGAGAAAAATAAGTCAGTAAATAGGTTAAGGAACATTGTGAGGGAAGTGAGAGGTTACAATCTTAAATAGAGGCCATCAGAGAAGGCCTCCTTCGAAAAGGTGACTTTGAGGGACACACACACACATATACCCACCTGAGTGGCCTTGACTGGTGTGGCTCCGTTGGTTGGATTGCTGTTGAAAGGTCACGGGTTCGATTCCTAGTCAGGGCACATGCCTGGGTTGCAGGTTTGGTCCCTGGTTAGGGCACATACGAAAGGCAACCAATGTTTCTCTCTCTCCCTTCCTTCCTTCCTCTCTCTTTAAAAATCAATATGCATGTCCTTGAGTGAGGATTAAAAAAAAAAAAACCTGACTGGAGGGAGTGAGGGTGCCGTGCAGAATTATGTGGGGGAAGAATGTTCCAGGCAGCAGGTACAGAGCCCTGAGGTGGGAGCATGTCAGATCGCTCCAGAAACAGCAAAAGGACCAGTGTGGCTGGAGCAGCATGAGCGAGGGAAGCATGGTAGGAGCTGAGGAAAGAGGACGTGGGTGGATGGACAGATGATGCAGGACTGTGTATGCCAATCCACAGCCTCTGGTTTTCGCTCTGAAATGGGAACCCACTGGGAGGTTTAGAGCAAAGATTTGACCTGTTAATTATGCTGTGTTGGGATTAGACTGAGGGGGGCACCTGGGGAAGCAGGCCACTTAGGATACTATTAGAATAATCACAGCAAAAGAAATGAGGATACCCTGGGCTGAGGTGGGATGCCAGTGAAGGTGGAGAGAAGCGGTAAGATTCTGGGTACACGTGAGCGAGCAGACAGATGCATCACATGAGAGCAAGAGAGAGTCAAGAATGACCGCATGACTTTTGACTTGAACTACTAGAGGAATGGAGTCGCCATGTACTGACATAGGGAACCTTTGAGTAGTTCCAGGAGGACGACCGAAAGTTCGTATGAGAGCAGCCGTCCGGGTGGAGGTGTGGGATGGGCAGGGACACTCATGTGGACTTCTGAGAGGCCCGGACAGAGACGAGCGCAAGGTTTGAAGCCGAGAAACTGGACCATCGTCTAGGGAGTTAAGTAGGGAGAGAGAAGGGAAGAATCCCGAGGACTGGACCCTAGAGCTCTCCAATATCTAGAGCTCAAGGAGACAGGGAGGAACCTGTAAATAAATGGCTTGCTAAATGATGGCAGCAAATTAGGACAAATTACTCATGGAGAACGTGTTAGAGCTTGAACTTGGAAAGCATCCTCATACCACACATTCCTCTTACTCTACTGATATGTAGTCAAAACAGTTCCGTATTCGTTTAGTATTTGCAACGCCCATCAGGAATTCACAGGAACAGGCTTTTGACAGAGACTTTTTATACCTTCTGAACACCTGCACTTAGACCCAGAAAATTATATTTGTTCTCAAAAGTTTCTTAGTTTCATTAAGTCGTCAGAAAAAAATGAGATTCTCTGTTATAAAATGTGTAAAAATAAAATGTTAATAACAAATTGAGATCTTTTAGAATCATAGGTGTGATTATATGGGGTTCAACTAGCAATTTTTTACAGTTTTCTCTTGAGCCTAAATGAACGAACACTCTTTGGGTGAAAATGAAAATGGAGGTGTTGGAACAAGTAAAGAAAAAAGCAGAACGGCGCTGAAAATATATTAGCCTAATGAGAGGAAAGGTTGAAGAAACTTCTTTTTAAAAAGAAAAATTTTTCAGCCCTGGCTGGCATAGCTCAGTGGATTGAGCGAGGGCTGTGAATCAAAACATCGCAGGTTCGATTCCCAGTCAGGGCACATGCCTGGGTTGCAGACCATGGTACCCAGCAACCGCACATTGATGTTTCTCTCTCTCTCTCTTTCTCCCTCCCTTCCCTCTCTAAAAATAAATAAATAAAATCTTAAAAAAAAAAGAAAAATTTTTAAAGATTTATTTATTTTTAGACAGAGGAGAAGCGGGGGAGAAAGAGAGGGAAACATCAAGGTGTGGTTGCTTCTCACATATGCCCTACTGCGGACCTGGCCCTAAACCCAGACATGTGCTCTGACTGGCGACCCTTTGGTTCACAGGCTGGTGTGCAATCCACTGAGCCACACCAACAAGGCCCGAAGAATCTTCTTAAAGAAATTATAATAATCATTATAAGGAAGTAACTCCCCAAATATTAAAGGTGGAATACTTGATTTAAGTCTTCTCTCCTGTTATCCTTTTTTGGGTGAAAAATGCTGGGGGAACCAATAAGCATCACAGGAAAAAAGATGGCAAAAATCGTAATTTAGAAGCATACTGAATAACTCATAAAATGTTTACAGTATATTGTTAAGAAAAACAACTTCAAGTATACAGAACAGTTGATGGAATAATAGTAAGTGATTTTAATTTTCTTTTGGGTGCTTTTAAATTTTTTCCAAATTTTATTTTTTTTGAAAAAGACTTTATTTTATTTTTAGAGAGGGGGATGGGAGGGAGAGAAGCAGTGATGCGCGAGAGATACATCTATCAATTGCCTCTCGAAAGCTTTCAAGTGGGGATCTGGCCCACAACCCAGGCATGTGCCCTGACTGGAAATTCAACCTGCAGCCTTTGGATTCACAGGCCAGCTCTCAATCCACTGAGCCACACCAGCCAGGGCAAATTTTCCAAATTTTCTACAAACAAAAACAAAACAAAAAACGAGGAGCTGCTAAAAGTTCGGTGGACCTCAATCCAGAGAATGAAATCAAAGCAATTTCATCTAGAGCTCCAGTCAGAAGCGAAAGCCCCCTTGTGTGTAGTTCTGCAGGGGGTGGGAAGCGTTTTCAGTTAGGTGTGGTTATCATAAAACCAGTAAGAAGAGGAGTTGAAAAAAAGTCTGGTTAGAAACCATAAAATATTAATACATTATTGTCAAAACTTTTAAGAGCACTACTCAAAAGGATGTGGAAAAACATGCATATTCTTACAAACTACATACATGTACATTCTTAGTGATGATGCATACTAACACAACCCTTTTTGAAAGTAATTTAGCAACATGGACAAAGATATAAAATGTGCATGCTCAGCCCTGGCTGGGTGGCCAGGTGGAGCATCATCCCTTACATCAAAAGGTTAAGGGATCGATCCCCGGTGAGGCAGTCAATTGATGTTTCCCTCCCTCCCCTTTCCTCTCTCTCTAAAATCAATAAACATATCCTCGGGTGAGATTTTAAAAATTACTGAAGAAAAAAGTACATCTTCTTTTGGCCAGTTATCACAAGTCTGGGAATTTATCCTAGGGATATAATCCAAAAGAAGAAAAAAACGCCAAGCGCACCAGATGTTCACTATGGCTTTATTTACAAGAGGGAAAAGAAACACTCTAAGTGTCCAAACAGGAAAATAGGCAGATCATGACATAGCCACCTGAGAATTACCCAGTCTTTTGGTCAGCAACAAAGAAATGTTATTTGAAAAGGGAGGGTTCAAAATTGTAGTACAATACGGCAGCTTTGTTAAGACTGGAAAATATTACAAAAGTTTTAATAGTATTCCATGTGGCATTCTAGCAGAAATTTTTTCCTTCCCTCAAACTTTCCCTAATGTTGTTACATGGTTTTCACATGTGTATTTGTGTGTGGGGGGGGGCGCGGGGGGAGCGGAGTGGAGAGAAACTGTAAAGGGTATTTTTTGTTAAATTACAAATGTCGGAGTTACAATAAAAGTTCTTTAAATTCGTCCCTTCCAGTAGAGTAAACTTCGTTTTTCAGGTTCCAGGCTTGGACCAAGAGCTCACCTAAGGACCCAGCGCGGGTACCACTAAGTACTCTCTTGGTCCGCGGCAGAAGCTCCAGCGCTGCCCCCACAGGGTCACCCCAGGACCCCACCTAGAATCCACGGAAGGGACCCCCAAGAGAGGGCGAGGCCGCTGCTCAGCGGTACAGTGGCCATTCCAAGGTCACCACCGAGCTCGCAGTCGCCCAGGGATGCCCGACTGCGGGTCCGAGTCACGCATTCTGGCGGGCGCCCCTCTCCCCATTGCGAGCCGCGACCCCAGTGCCCCACGGCTCCTCCGGGGAGAACGCTCACATTGTGCGATGGCGGCCGCAGAGGCCCCCAAACCTAAGCTGGACGCCTACACGCCCCCTGCCCCAGCCCAAGACCCACGAGGCGTAAGCAGGACCAGTCCCCTCTTCCTTTTTCGCCCTCTCAACCCAGCTTTTCCCGACTCCGGGAAGAACCGGGAAGAGAAGGCGAAGGGGAGCGAGGAGCCGCCGGATAAATAGTGTGGCCCGCCCCGCCCACCGACCTCATTTCCGCCCGGCGGCAAGATGGCGGCGCCTAGGCCCAGCCACGCAGACTTCCGCCCCACGCAGAGACCCAGGGCACGCTGCGGGCGAGGCCGGAGCTGAAGTTGCGACCGCGCTGTGTGGAGTCAGGGTCCGTTGGGGCGCGTGCCTGCTTTGTGCCGGGCGGGGGTTTGGGAAGAGGGCTCTCCGAGGGCCTCGGCCGGGGTGGTCCTGGGAGTCGCCACGTGGGGTGGGAGGAGCTGAGACTCCGCGGGAGGGACGCACGGACTGGGGGGCGGGCGGCCAGGTGGGTGGGGTCCTGCCCGGGGTCCGCGTGCCCATCTCCTGCTTGGACTTTGTTATCCCCTCTTCTCTCCCAGGCAACATGTCGGAAGGCAACGCTGCCGGCGAGCCCAGCGCCCCAGGAGGGCCTCGAACCCTCCTCTCCGGGGCCCGGGGGCTTATCGGCCGGCGGCCGGCGCCTCCCCTCACCCCCGGCCGCCTTCCCTCTATCCGCTCCAGGGACCTCACCCTTGGCGGAGTCAAGAAGGTACCCGACTACCCTGAATTCCAGGCCGCTGTTAAGTCGATGTTAAGTCCTCACGTGCACCAGGCTTGGTGTTGCATCTCATGGATCTAGTCCCCAGACTTTTCTGCCTGCACATTCTGGGGAGCCTGTCCTACCTTGAAGTCTAGATGCTGCATGCAAGCTGTTGACATGGCCTGAAGGGCAGAGAATTCTAATTAGTTCAAAGGCAACTTGAGCAGTGTTTATTAACTTTCTGTGTTTGGACAGCATTCAGAAACTTATGAAAGTCACGCAGGCATAAATAGATATTGCCGTCAGTTTTAGAGTTCCCAATTTGTCAGCGATCCCATTGTGCACACTGCCGGTCTAGAGAGGAACGAATTCCAGGCATGACATTAGAGGCTCTGTGTCTTATTCTGTTTATGACTGTACATGGTAAGAGTAACCCTTAAAGTGGGGAAGGACGGTGATGACATGCATAAAGCAGACTTTTTTTTTTTAAATTTAGGGAGAAAGGAAGAGACACATCAACGTGTGGTTGCCTCTCATGCGCCCCCTACTGGGGACCTGGCCTGCCACCTAGGCATGTGCCCTGATTGGGAATCAGGGTCAGTGACTCAGGTTCCCAAGCGGGCACTCAATTCACTGAGCCGCACCAGCCAGGGCAAAGCAGAGCGTCCCTGGGTGGACACGCACCACCATTTTTTTTTAGACTTAATTGCCTAGGTAAATTCTGGTGACAGTCTGACTTGTCATCTGTGAGTCTTGGCTGATCTCTGTCTTTTCTACTTGAGTTCTTTCCCTATGTTACTGACTGAGGGAAGAAAGAAAAAGAAAAGAGGTGAGATTAGCTAAATGCCTTTGCTTTTAGAAGGTCCGAGGGTTCTACTTTCAGAGGGCAGAAACTGAGGCTGCTCTTGAAATGGTTTTGGTGCCTTTTTGTGTGTAACTGCTGCCACCATGACTTGTCGGTTCCTCCTTTTCAAGCACCTGCCTATCTGTATAAACTTCTGAGGCCAGTGTCGAATGGCAGAAGAGCGGCATGGTGGTCTTGGTCTGTGAAAGATTCAGATAGGGAGTTTTTCCTCTTCTCCTGTGCTTTGGGATGGGAATTCACCAAATCAGTGACTCTTGTATTTCACTTTCAGAAAACCTTCACCCCAAATATCATCAGCCGGAAGATCAAAGAAGAGTAAGTAGCTGGTGTTCTGAATACTTGCTCCTTATTTACTTGCTCTGAATTTGGGCTTTTTTGGAAATAACTAGGTATGAGGCTCAGAAATTTAAATTTGTGTATTTGGTTCTTTTCACTCCCAGCTGATTGTGATGTGCAAGTTTAAAAAAAAATACTGATGCCTGGGAGTCCTTCCCAGGAATTCTGATGCAACTTGTTTTCAGTGAAACAGTGATTGCCTTTTGCAGCCAGAGCTGAGAGCCAATAATTTAGACAAAGATGTGTCACGTTTTCCCTTAAGTTCATTTACATTACAGTCTTCCTGTTTTCAATCAATTAAAAAAAAAGACATTTGGGGCAGTCTGTAGAATTCAACTTTTGAGTCATAGTTCCAGTGTAGACTCTCAAACAAGAAGGTAAAGTAAAGCAAACTGGAAGAGTGCCCACAGATGGAGTGGAAAAGGTGGTGGGCGTAGGGTCAGGTTCTGTTTCTCCCGATGTACAATAGTTACTGGCTCAGGTGGAATGGAGAGCTGTGGGAGGCAGGGCAAGTGAGTGGTTCCCTTTAGTCCGTTCTCTTTTCCAGGCCCAAAGAAGAAGTAATCGTCAAGAAGGAGAAACGTGAAAGGGACAGAGACCGACAGCGAGAGGGACATGGGCGGGGCCGGGGTCGCCCAGAAGTGATCCAGTCCCATTCCATCTTTGAGCAGGGCCCAGCCGAAATGATGAAGAAAAAGGGTACAAGAGCCATTGGGGCTCTGGGAGGAAGGGCTCAGTGGATTTCAGTTCGGACTGCCCAAGAGAAGGCAAGGGCAGTGGGTAGCCCCTGCTCCTAATTTCATTTTCCTTACTGTTGTCCTCTTCCTTACCCCCGGTGACTGGGGTGATTTCCCACAGGGAACTGGGATAAGACAGTGGATGTGTCGGACATGGGGCCTTCTCATATCATCAACATCAAAAAAGAGAAGAGAGAGACCGATGAAGAAACAAAACAGATCCTGCGCATGCTGGAGAAGGACGATGTAGGTACCAGCAGGCCGAGGGGGAGTGGGCCTCCTGTATGGCTGTGGAAAGGGTCCAAGGAAGCCAGGGTTGGGGGAAGAATTGCTCTCTGATATCCTGGAAGCCTGGTGAGCAGCAGGAATCTTCTAAAGTGGCCATGGCTGGGTGGCTCAGTTGGGGCATCATCCCGTAAACCAAAAGATTGTGGATATGATTCCCAGTCAGGGCACATAACCAGGCTGCAGGTTTGATCCTCAGTTGGGGGCATGTACAGCGTGTTCAGAAGGCAGCCGATCGATGTTTCTCACCCCCTCTCCCTTCCTCAGCTCTCCCTCTTTCTCCCTCCTCCCCTCCCTCTAAAATCAATGAACCTATCCTTGGGTGAAGATTAAAAACGATAATAAAGGAGCGGGCTGAGGTGTGCTGCAGCCCCGACGTGTGTGTATACTGGCCAGGCCGTGTGAACCGTTGACTTCCTTGGCAGTTCATTGATGACCCTGGATTGAGGAACGACACTCGAAATATGCCTGT